>SNQJ01S0157912.1:9013-22077 GCA_010110895.2 Picea sitchensis
AGTTTCCTTTTGACAGAAGGAACATGACGGACAAGAGAAGACCTAGGACATTGGAATAGAGGTGCCCAAGCAACAAGACATGTCTACTGTTTTGACTATAAATACATCAGATGAATGATATGTAAGAAAAAGGGGGGTTCAGCCCAAGACCAGAGGAGGTTTTGAGAAATGTTAATGACTATATATTTCAGTTTGTAAGCCGGAGGGGCATGTGGCTGTAAGTTGTATGTTATTGAATATTCATATGAGTTGTTACATCAGATTTGTCTTCTATGTTCTTTGTTCTATTCTTCATCTTGTTTGAACGTATTGCAGATTTTAGGGATTAAAATTTTCCTTTGATTGATAGATTCTCGATGCGATAGAGGATCTGCTATAAGCTTGCCTATTTATCATTGTTTACTGTTCAGACACATCTAAATTCTATGTACTCTATTCTATTCTTCTTGTTGTTTGAATGTATTGCAGATTTTAAGGATTAAAATTTGCCTTTGATTGATAGATTCCTGATGCGGTAGAGGATTTGTTGTAAGATTTCCTATTTATCATTGTTTAATGTTTAGACACATCTAAATTCTCTGTGCAGAGAGGATCTATTCTTAGCGAATATTCTTCGTTATGTTATCCTCTTATTTTTCTCTTCATCATTATACAAATCTTTTGTCTGATAGGGAGCTTAAATTCCTTCAATGCGCAGACTGTTTATGACTCCATAACCCAATGGTCCATCACTGATTTGCAGTGATATATGTTGTATTTTTCTTTATTTAAATTCTTTTTGATCCACCTACTCAAACCATTTTAATACATTTAGATTTGGATGGGTACTGGGATTATCCTCTTGTAGTCTGAGGGTGACTCTCAGTGCTAACATAATCCAAGCAATAACATCAATTTTGAGGTGTACCAGAAAAGCTGGAGAGTCTTTTTGGGGCCTAAAGGTGCAAGAGTAATTTTCATGGAGTTTAAAGTGTTCATTATGGGGGACTAAGGTCTATGATGCAACAAAGTGTGTCATTTTTAGGTTGTGATGATACAATTTGGATTTATATTATGGGAATGACATAATGAGGTTCGCTAGGGCATGAATGCTAAATATGACTAGGGTTTGAAACCATGTCTTGGGTATGAAGTAAGGTGAGAGGCTAGAACATGGAAGTTAAGGGTATGATGATGTTGTGAAATCCATGAAGTATGAAGCATGCAAGTGAAGTCAGATACTTTGTGTATGAATATATTAGGTTGGTTCCTATATAGGTCTTACTAATTTGGTGCTCAGCTGAGGATATTGGTGTCTCCAATAGGTTGGTTCCTACACAATATCTTGTTGAGTTGGTGCTCAACTGAGGATATTGGTGTCTCCAATAGGTTAGTGCCTACACAATATCTTGTTGAGTTGGTGCTGAGCTAAGGATATTGGTGTCTCCAATAGGTTGGTTCCTACAATATTTGTAATAGTAGGTTGGTGCCTAAAGAAATTTATAAAGACAAGTTTTTGTAGTTTTCTCTCGCAAGGGTTTCCAAGTTAAACTCTATGTACCGTGATTTGAGTTTACATGCATTTATTGTTTTAAAGTTAATGAATGATTTATGAATGTTGAATGAAAGTAAAAAGTATTTTTTACCGATTCAACCACCCTCTCAGTATAAGCATAAGTTCAACATAATTTATTTAATAGAAATATGTCATAAGGTGGGTCTATTGTTGATCATTTAAATTAGTATAACACAGTCACCAATACGTTAAGTTATGTAGGAGTAAACTTTGATGATGAGGCTAGGGATCTTTTTATTTTATGATCATTGCTAGAAATATGGAATGGCTTGGTCATGGGTATGAGTAATTCTCTCTTTGGACCAAACACTTTAAAGTTTGATGGTGTTTCTCATGCTATCCTCAATGAGAAAATGCAACAAAAAAACACAAGTGATGCATCGACTAATTATTTGATTGTGGAGAATAGGGGAAGACAAAGGGAGAGAGGAAAGAGCCTAGGGAATCACGGGAAGTATAAGAAGGGAATATCCAAATATAGAGGGAGGCTTGAGTGGTGGAATTGTAGGAAGAAAGGAAAACCTAAAGAGGACTATTGGTCTTAGAAAGGAAAACAAGGAGATGTACAACATGAGAAAAATCAGGAAGAAAATGTAGCATGTGTGTTGGACACACCGATCACACTGAGAGGGGAGGGGGTGGTGAATCAGTGCGAGGGATATTTTTACACTTCTCACAAAACTTTAGTTAGAAATCACCATACACAACATCATTACTTATTACTTCCATTCATACTTAGTTGTTTGCATGAAATATATCTCAATTACATTTATTAAAAATAAAGAGCTATGCATTATCACAGTAAATAAAACAAGTAACACCAGATATATGTACAAGTTCCTTTTGTATTATGGACTACAATCCTTGGGTTTTATCAGCACCAACTGAAATAGAGAAACAACTCCAAGAGAGCACCAAATATCAATGCAAGAACTAGCCTGCGTATCCCAACACTAACCAAGATGTGAGGAATCCAACCCTCAAGTACAAGACCCATATTGTAGACAGAAAGCAATCTGTCAAATTATACCAACACAGGTGCATCAACTATGCACAACCTATCACAACAACCTGTCACCTCAACCTATGTCATCAATCTCATCATCCAAATCTGATCTGTAAGTATGTAAAAGACATGGTGTATATGATCACAGACCTGCAAACATTCCTTAACTTTAACAACAAGAGACTAGCATTTTCATCCAACTTTACTTTAGTCTCACATGACTAATTTTGGATTAGTCAAAAACCCTAACTTGCAACAATCATAAATTTGTACCTGTAATGAATAAAGTTCTGAAAATGGTATAAATGTTATTCAATGTCTTGTCTGCAATTCCTCCAGGTTTCACTGCTTGGAACCTCCCATAAAGGGAGTTATAGAAAAAATGGCATACCTTGCGGAATTATGGCTTATTTTAGAGAGCGAACTTGTAGAGCATGTCCCACATGAAATATTTTCTATATGGATATGAAAATTGTACAAAACATACTAAATATTGTACTCTAACTAATACATTTGGTCTTACTAAATTTGGAGCTTTTATGAAGAAGTTATGACATTTTTACCTGAAACACCTATTTTACACTAGTTTCAGGACTAGTCACAAACCCTATTTTCCAAGGAGTGTAACTCCCAATATACAACGAGCCACAAGCTTAAATTTTTATCACACTTGGATATGTTTTCTCAACAACCTCCATATTTCACTATCTGAAGCATTCTAGAAAACATGTTATTGTGAAAATGGTGAGATTACCTGTAAATAACATACCTTAGAAAGCATCATTAAAATAATTTATCCTCCCTTTAATTTCGGCCTTCTTTACTTCACCTTCCCTCTGGAATTCGCCTTAGATATCCTTTGGTTACCTTCGTCACTTGTAGATATTCAATATTCTCAATGGACACTAATGGAATACCCTTTCTCTCTTATTTATACTCTCCAAGTAGCTTCCTCTAGAAGTATCCACTTAACTACTTTGTCCACTTAGCCACTTTTTCCACATAACCACTTTGTCCACTTAACCACTTATCCACAAATAGTAAACTCTCCATTTCTAGTTGCAACTAATTTATTTTTAATTGTTTTCTTGTTGCAACCACTTAACCCATGAATAACCACTTTGACAGGTTAACTTCTTCTAGGAGCTTCTAGAATAATTTGACTTCTTTGACCTTCTAGAGGCTTCTAGATAACTCATGAGGGTTCTCCAACTTCACATGGCCATATATCTCTAATCATGAGGAGTTATGTGACGTTCCACATATCACTGGAAATGACATAACATATACTATCCATATGGAATAGTTTCTCCTTTAAATTTGTTTATATTCATTACTTTATTCCTTAATAAAACTTGGGTTCCCTAACCACATTGTTGGGATACCTAACCATTTATACTTCACAAAGTGTCTTCCCATGAGGGATTTCACCATAATGGGACCACTTTGAGAACTTTATCCAAGTGTGTCTTCCCGTGAGAGATTTCACCATAAGAGGACCACTTTGGAGCTTATCCATTTGGTTATTCCTATCAACCATGACAAGACAACAATGACCAACCTTTACATCATCTTGTATATACATCAATCCATGCCAATACATCACTATGACACCACTTGACATATTTGACATCAATTACATCTATGAAAACATAGGCCATCAATCAATACATCAATGATACTATGAAAATACATCAACTCTTTGAAATCAATCATTTGACATCAATGACAACATAATGAAACAATCTCCCCCTTTGACATTGATGGCAATGCCAAAATTGATTTCAACACTAATCATTGATGGAAACATGTAGACATGGAATTTCTCTTCATCAATAGTCATCTCAATATCATTAATGTGACTATCTCTCCCTCTTTGACAACAATGGAAAAGGGTAGTTATCTCCTTGGGAATGATCCCCTTGCCTGAACTCTCCTTGGGGATACTCTCCTTGTTTAGATACCTTTGAGATTCCTATGAATAATATCTCCCCTATTGAACAAGGGACATCACTTTGCTGTAATGCTGAAGACATATCATTGATGATCTCTTTGTGACCATCATTCCCCTCAGAAACATGCCTCTGTTCTCTCTCTCTCCAAGAATCTAACTCTCCAAGCATCTATCTCTCTATCCTTCATCTGATGAATCTCTCCTCCTGGAATCATGGGAAGAAGAATGAATCCCCCTGTGGGTATGTCTCCTCCTATCTTCTCTGCAAGATGAAAAATATGTTATCACTGCAATCTTCTTCTGCTCCAAATGCTACTGCTCAACCAGAACATAGATCAAATGCTAAAAAATGATTTTCTCTTCCTATGACGATCCTTGGACCTGTCCATGCATCAAAATCATGCCATACCATACATCATGAAGAAAAATATATGTCAACAATGAATAAAGAATCATGAACAAAACATCAACCATGTACATCCTATGCCATACTGTGTGCCAACCATGCACAACACCCATGTACATCAATACCATATGATATACCATAAGATATCATCAATTGAGTGTATCAACCATTTTCCAATAACATGTGGAAACTATGTACCAATGATATGCCTTTACCAACATTCCAACCATGTGCCTCAAACAAGTGTCATATCACTCATGATACACCTCTACCATGAAACAAGTGCCACAACTATGTATCACAACTATCAATATATCAACCAAGCATCATAACAAGTGTCTCAACTATATCATCCCATACATCATGTATCAAAGAAAGTGCATCAACCATAGATCAAACTATGACTCATCAATGATGTACAACATAACTACCTCATCAACTCATCAACTACATTTCCCAATATGTAGCTCAACCACATGCCAAATGCATGCACCAAGACATCCAACAAATATGCCTCTAACAATACATCATAAGATATATCAATGGAGATCACATATGTACCAGCCATGTACCATGACAAATCTACCTCAAAACCATTCACTACAACAAGTACTAAGCATCCAATAGTACCTCTAAACATGTACTAAGAGTGACCCTCAATAGATCAATGATATGTCTCTTGTTAACATCGCATCAACATGAATTGTCCCATAAACAACATGCCATATCATCATTGACATAACCAACACTCTTCCTCAAAATAAAATGTCTCAATCCACACTCTAGGGTTAGTACCATGCATCCAAGATAGACTTTCAACACTCAACCATATGTCATCACCATACATGCATCAAATACACATGCCAACATATAATCATGAAAACCTGCAATAAACCACGTCAGACCCTGCAAAACAGAGTTATACCATCAAACCATGCTACAACTCATCTGTATATTCTTATTTTCCAAGGATTTTACCACATGTACATGACCTGTTCTATATACAACTCGCATATGTACGTGACCTTTCCATAGGTCACCTCGTGTATGTACGCGAATTCTCCCACTTGAGCTCGCGTATGCTTCAGAAAAAATCAAGCTTGAGATTCTCTCATGGGTGCCGTTCTGTTCTAGTTGTTCAATCTTCTTCATCCACTTCTGAAGGTGTCCCAACTTCTCAGAATTTGATCTTTGTTCTTCCATATTTTCAAAATTGTCTTCCTTCCCAGCGTCATGTGTTCTTCTTGTCATGATATATGAAGCACTCATCATGGTTTGTCTTCTTGTGTTCCAACAATCCTCAGATTTGTGGCCAAAACCACTATAATTGTAGCATCTCATGGTGTGAAAATGAGCAACAATGTATCCCACTTGATTACATCTCCAACACCTTAGGGTGTTATGAAGCCTTCCATTATCTTTCCTTTCATAATGTCTTCAGTCCAAATCTTTGTGATCATATTCATTACATGAGTATCAGTGACCATGAAGAACATTTTCATACCTTTGCTTTGGTGTCCATCTTGAAGGTATCTCTCTTTTGAAATTTCTTTGAGGTGTGAAGATGGCTTCTTGGTGTCTTCCTTTCTTTGTGTAGATGGTTTACTTGCAACACTACTTCCACCTTTTGAGAATGAAGGACTTACCTCATGATTTTTAGAAGTGCTAGCTTCAAGATGTATAGCTTCCTTGTTGTATATAAGACCTGATTTATCATTTGGAGATCTTTGGCTATCTAGGATCTCATCCAATATTGTTGAGTTGTTCATGAGCTTGATGTGAGTATTTGACTTCTCTACTTTCTTTCTAAGATGAAGAACTTCAGCTTCCAACTTATGGCATGAATCTTCCTTTTCATTTACTTGATTCTTCAATAGTTCCTCTATTCTTTTGGCTTCTTCATTTTTGGTCTTAAGATTGACATTAACTTCAAGAATTTTTTGAAGTTGATCATCTACCTTCTTCTTTTCTTCTATTTCATTCTTTATTCTTTTGATCTCCTTTTTTCTTTCTTCTAAGTGAGTATTTTTACTTTCTTCTTGTTCTTTGAGCATTCACTTTAGTGCCATGGTATATCTTGGATAATTTTCTAGGACTTCCTTGGTGTATTTTTCAATATACTCAAAAGAAATTGAGTAATGTCCTATTTCACTGCTAACATCATCTAACTGAGATAAAACTTTATCTTCAAGTTTCAACAAATCTTCCTCTTCATATATAGGATAAATGTCATCTGATTCTACACAAACTACTTCTAGATTTTCTTCTTCACTTGTAGAGAAACATTAAGCATCATCACACTTATAAATATTGCAATCAAAGGATTTTGGAGAGTCTTTACCTTCATTGTTCTTGATGTTATTTTCTTCAATGTATTCCTTTTTCCCTTGATATGTGCTCTCTAGCTTCAACCATAGATCCTTGGTGGAAGTACATTGTCCCATGCTTTCTTTGACAGAACTTGAGAGTCCATTGAAAATGATCTTGAGAGCCAATGCATTATTCTTCTCTTCTTCCTTTTGAGCTACAAACTTTGACTTATTTTTCAAGGGAACTGATCTACCAATAGATGCTTTCCAAACACCTTCTCCTTTTGATTTCAAATACCCTTTCATTTCTATTCTCCATGCTGAATAATTTTTCTCATCAAATATTGGAACTTCATCATCCATTTGGGTGTCCATGGATATCCTCCAAGATTTTTAAGGCTTATAGTGCAGGCCTTCTCTAATACCAATTGTTGGACACACCGATCACACTAAGAGGGGGGGGGTGTGAATCAGTGTGAGGGATATTTTTACACTTCTCATAAAACTTTAATTAGCAATAACCATTCAAAACATCATTACTTATTACTTCCCTTCATACTTTGTTGCTTGCATGTAAATATATCTTAATTACATACATTAACAATAAATATCTATGAACCATCACAATAAAGAGCACAAGGAACACCAAATATATGTATACGTTTCTTTTTTATTATGGACTACAATCGTTGGGTTTTATCAACACCAACTGAAATAGAGAACCAACTCCAAGAGAGAACCAACTCTTAATGTGAGACCCAGTCTGCGTACTTAACACTAACTGAGATGTGAGGAATCCAACCCTCAAGTACAAGACCGATCTTGTATACAAAAATCAATTTGTCAAACTATACCAATAGTCTATACCAATACAGGTGCATCAACTATGCACAACCTGTCACAACAACCTGTCACCTCAACCTATCTCATCAATCTCATCATCCAAATCTGATCTGTAACTCTGTAATAGACCTGGTGTATATGATCATAGACCTACAAACCTTCCTTAACTTTAACAACAAGAGACTATCATTTTCATCAAACTTTACTTTAGTCTCACATGACTAATTTTGGATTAGTCAACAACTCTAAATTGCAAAAATAATAACTCTATACATTAATGAATAAAGGTATGAAAATATAACACAATTTTCATCAGTGTCTTGTCTACAATTCCTCTAAGTTTCACTTCTTGGAACCTCCCAGAAAAGGAGTTATAGAAAAAATGGCATACCTTGTTGAATTCTGGCTTATTCTAGAGAGCGAACTTGTAGAGCATGTCCCGCACATAATATTTTCTGTATGGATATGAAAATTGTACAGAACATAATATAGACTGTAATCTAACCAATACATTTGTTCTTATTGAATCTGGATCCGTTATGAAGAATTTATGACGTTTTTACCCGAAACACATGTTTTAGATTAGTTTTAGGACTAGCCACAAACCCTATTTTCCAAGTGTAACTCCCAAAGTACAACGACCCACAAGCTGAAATATTTATCACAGTTACTTGGATATGTTGTCTCAACAGTCTCTAGATTTCATTGTCTGAATCATTATAGAAAACAAGTTATTGCGAAAATGGTGAGATGACCTCTAAATAACATACCTTAGAAAGCATCATCAAAAGAATTTATCTCCCTTGAATTTCGGCCTTCTTTACTTCACCTTTCCTTTGAAATTCACCTTAGATCTCCTTTGGTTACCTTAGTCACTTGTATATATTCAATATTATCAATGGATACTAATGGGATACCCTTGCTCTCTTATTTATATTCTCCAAGTAGCTTCCTCTAGAAGTATCCACTTAACCACTTTTTCCACTTAGCCACTTTGTCCACTTACCAACTTTGTCCACTTAGCCACTTTTTCCACTTAACCACTTTGTCCACTTAACCACTTATCAACAAATAGTAAACTCTCCAATTCTAGTTGCAACTAATTTATTTTTAATTGTTTTCTTGTTGCAACCACTTAACCCATGACTAACTATTGACGATTGAAAATGTCAACGTAAGTTTCACCTGCAAAGTGTTGCTAAAGCCTATTATTATATAAGACTAAATAATGCTAGTAGGTGGGACCCCCTTGAACTTTTGAAAATTAGGTCTGATCATTTTCAATGTCATGATGATGTGCTACAAGCTTTTACTTGGTTGATGAGAATATGGTTGTCATTGGTAGAGTTTAAGCTTTGAGATGTTGCTCCTTCATGATACTATAGTTTGCTATTCATTTAGGATATTTGTTCTCTTGCACCTGTACAACAAAATGATAGTAAAATTTGCAGAAGGATATTTTGAAGAAAAGAAAATTACTATATCTGAGAAAAAAAAGGAAAAAAAACCTAGCTCTGCGATATTATGTGAATGAAACACTTGTTGATAGTGGTTACGTCCCAACTAACAAGAAAATGGAAATTTAAAAATGTTAATTTTGATGTGCATATCGTGGAAGTTTGGTGGTGCATTCTTGGCAAGTGATAATACCTTGGTTATGCATTGATTGATGCAAATAGGAGCCGATATGCATATGTTACAAACCGTGGTGGCCTATGGAAGTAATGGCTTTGCAATTTTTTATGGTGGTTGTGCTATCGGTGATGGTTCTGTTGTATAGTGGTTAAGCGATTCATTTGAATTGTAGCATGGGTGGTACATGTGGCAAGGTAATGACGCATATGGTTGAGTGTGGAACTTAGATTATCCTATGGTTTAATGAGTTGATATTCTCGATGCATTGGTTGATTAATGGTGTTAATGGGAGATCGTTGGCATGTAATATGGAGTAAATTTGATGTGGGTGGAGGCAACGTGCATTTACTGCACGTCACCTTTACCTTTCTCGTTGGCCGCCACCCTAATCAGACCATTATTTGATCTGGATTTTGTATTCACGCTCCGGATTTTCAGCAGGGTGAAACCGCTCGGCCACTTCTCGTCTTAAGGTTTTCGATTGACAGGTATGTCTCTTTTAGCCATTATTGACTTCACTTGGGTTATGAAATAGTTTTGGCTCAGTTGTATGGGTTTGTGTTTTCTTGAGTGTTGCAACTATGTGGTTTCAACTTTGAATGGGAAATTGATAGTTCTGCGTATAATTGTTGTGAGTTCGTCGGAGTTGGTGGCCTTCCTGGGTGATATTTTTATTACCACTGCGTTTTGTTAAAGGTTTTTCTTTAGAAGGATGACTGGATGATTTTATTCACGGTTCCTGGGTTCGATTAGAACCCTGTTCAACTCTGCCAAGGAAATTCCTCCCATTCACAAGCATCGTGGTCTTCCCTGAGTGCGTTCCTTTATCCCCAAAGTTCCACCATATTCGGTGCCCCATCCCTCCTGTGATGGCCACTGTGCAAACCCTTAGACCCTCCAGACTGGAGCTGCATAAGAAAATTTTCAGGCATGTTAAGTTTATTGTGGCCTATTACTTCGAATGCGGGCTCACCCGTTATTCATATAGAAGTCGTGTTAGTATGGATTTTGGCCAATACCTCTGTGATAATGGCATGAGCCCCGCATTGCCAATTTCACTTCTAAGGGTCATAGTCGCAGCCTGTTGTCAAGGAATCAATTTTTTTTATGAAAGGGCCTTTGTCATTTTCGTTTTGATTCGTGGATACACACCGTTATCACACTTGTTTGGTCTATCGGTTCCCTCACCACAGTGCCAAATTTTTGGTTATTATACAGATGTTAGAGTGGTGCTTATGATGTTCGGATAATGGTTGGCATTAGTCACAAGGGTTTGGTGTTGTTCACACATGTCGCATCTTGTAGATGAGGTTTTGAGAATTAGAAGATTGGATTGGATATGTTTACTGCATATTTTGTCATTAGTAGAATACACTTGAATATGTGCGGCCTCGTCACTCACAGACGACTTAATAAATGGCCCAGAATGAAGTTTTTGAGTTATATCATGGTTATATATTGATGTGTGGTTATGGTGGAATCCTCTCGTTTGTGCACCCCGTATAATATGGATGTCTTGTTTTGTATGCCCAGTGATACTCTCAAATTCTAAGTGTGTTTATCTTTTTGCAAATTGATCATTGTTGATGACAGTTGTGTGGGATGTTTGGCTCGGTTTTAAGTTGCACTGAGATATTTGTTTCACAGTGGCATGGTTACAGGGTTTCGAAAATTTGCTTATGCATAGCCTGTGTCTAAATGATGACTGTTGGTTATAGTCAATTGCCTTTCAAGCATGATATGTGAGGTCTTGATCATTTTGATATTTCTACTGCATATATATGTAAGGGAGAGAATATCATTACAGATCTCAATTGGCTCTATTAACAAAAGTATAGATTTCATTATTATTTTTTGGAAACACTACTTTCAAATACAGACGTGGATTGGGGAAATGTATGGAAATGGTGGATGTTAATGGTTACAGATTGAGTGTTGTTGTTGGCTGTTATAACATGCATAATGTACGAATAAAAGGAACAAAATCTCTTACAAATTGTGTGAAGTACTTATGTTTTGTAATGACACTGTGTTGGATATTAATGGACAGTGAAATTAAACAAATACACAAGAATTATTACTCAGTCATCTGATTGTTGGTTGATGCATATTTTCCTTACTGCAAAATATGTTATGGATTTCTTGATTAATATCATGAATAGTAAACATTTTTTCCCCCCTCATTATCTCATTTTCCGCTAATTATAAACCCCTCACATATCCCATATTCATTTTGTTTCACCCCCTGTTCTGATATTGATCACAAGTAAGGAAAATTTGGTGTTAGATTGGATAAAAGTGGCAGAATTCCGTGTGGATTGCAGTGAGGTTTATTGGTTTTCTTATAGTTGATTGTTGTTATCATTGAGCGGTGACCATATCTCTTCCCTTTCATTATATCATATTTTTTCTAATTACAAACCCCTCATGTATCCCTGAACAATTTTTCCACCCCCCCTGCTCATTGGTTAACATTAGAAAAATTTGTATGGATTGGATTGCATGAGCCTGATACATTATGAGCCAAATCTATTTCATATTTTTAAGGAGTTGCCATGCATGGTTATTTAAAAGACTATTTTCTAATTGTTAACATATGCAGGATGAGTTTTTTTCAGTCAGGGAAGCCATGGCCGAGGAAATAGAGGTAGAGGTAACTGGAACCGAGGCCCAAGGAGGCCTAGGTTCTCAATACCTTTTGATGTTGATTCTAAAGAGTTGGGCCAAATGTTACATGTTGGATTCTTTAATTGGATTGGATAGGGAATAGTCCAATCGAGGCCTCAAAGGCCTCCCTTCCAAGCCCCTCAAGCCTCTGATATACCAGTGCATCCTCATGTCTCTTTATAGCCTGAAGTCCCGCAAAATAATGTGTGGTAGGAGATTGTCCACCCAATAGTCTCCCAACACCGTGGCTGGCCAAAATTATCTTTGCCTTATCCTCCACCTTTAAACCCAATTTTCCAAGCTGTCCCTAACCATTCGCCATTGCAATCTTCCCACGCCAACAAGAGATTGAAGATTGAAGCCCACCGTGCACTAGATAAAGGAAAATCCATCGCCGCCCCTTCCTCACCCTCTGATGACTCTGACAAATCCATGTCTTCACGGATGCATCTAAGGGATAATTGTTCCCATGTGATTAGTGAGATAAATTCTAAAGGCTCTGCCCATCTCAAGGCAATTTCAGAGAAATCAAGAGGTGACAACAACAACCAAGGAAGGGTTGCTTCATAGACTAGAAAATATGGTTTTTAATTTTTATGTTATTATTTTTTTTTGACAGTGGAGTCCATGGATTTTGGACATCATGTTTTATTTTGAACAACATGTTTTATTTTGGATACATGAGTATT
>SNQJ01S0157912.1:23555-36352 GCA_010110895.2 Picea sitchensis
TTGTGGATTGGTCATCGGACAATTGTAATAGGTAGAATAAGAAGTCGGCCCCAACAGTTATTATTGAGACCCAAAATTAAATTAAAGGTGGGTTTACCCACCCAGAGTGAGAGGTTGGCCCTGCCAGTAAAGCCCCCTCACACGTGCTAGTCTTGTATATATAGAGAGGCTAGTGCCTCACTTCTACACACAACTCACTTGCTCATTCTCTTATGAGGCAAGCTGCAATTACTAGTTGGAAAGAGGAGAAGAAGAGTGGCACATATTTTGGGGAGGACTATTTGTATTGGTTTGAGTTATCTCTTGAACATTGTATTGGCTATTTATGATAAGGAAGTTTTTGTTGGGTTTTCTTCCCCTAGAGGGTTTCCCTGGATAAATGTTGTGTCTCTTATGAATGTGTATTTCTCAGTGATCTTGTTCTTATGATGCTCTTATCTATTGAAATGCAAAGAACTATAATAATGGCATAAACATTAACAAAATCAACCCTATTGCTGAAATAGGAAGAAGAAACGTTGTGTTATCTGCCCAACAAAGTGCTCTAAAGAGAACTTTATCCCATTTGTCCAACTCATCTTTCTTTTCCTCATCTATCATCCACAAGATGGCATCTAGTGGTGGCTCTAGTGGCACTAAAGGTGCTCCATCTTCCCAATATTCATCGTCATAAATGATTGGTATCTTGTACAACTACCATATCCCTATCCAATCTACTACAAACACCACCAAAGGCATTAAAAAGTATGGCCTTCTTCAGTTCGAAGAAGATGCCACGACCACACCATGGCATGTGTCCTCTCCTCTTAACCTAGCACTTGCTACCCACCCACTTCCGAAGTTTAAAGAGAATTTACCTAAGTTTTTAGGAAATAACACCATCAGTACCAATGAACACCTAGTGTCATTTTCTAATGCTTGTCATAACATAGGGGATAATGACAATGACACTTGCATGTGCTTGTTTTTCAATTCCTTGGAAGGAAAGGGTGTGGCTAATTTCTTCAACCTTCCTCCTAAGATCTTGTCTACTTGGGAGGAGTTGATTTATTTGTTCTGATCCACTTATGGGCAATCCAAAATCCCTACCGAGAATTTAAGGGAATACAATAACGTCACTTACAAATATGGTGAGACCATCAAGTATTTCAACTTGTGTTTCACCAAGTTGTATAACCAAATTCCCTAACTCATCCACCCTCAGAACCAAGCCACTTTCATGCATTACTACAATGCATTTCCTTCCCCTTACCTTCATAGGCTTGAATAAAAATCACATTGACAATCTCGGTTCCACCCTGCACACTTTATCAGAGTATGAGGAACAACTTGAACGAACTGGTCTACTCTAGGGGGAATCAGTCAAACAGACGGATATGTCTGCTCTCTTATAGCTGGTATAAGATATGAACAATCGTATGATAGATTTTGAGAGGAAGGGTACTATCTCCTCTCTCACCCTTGGAGCTTCATCCTCTTCTGCCCCTCCTTTTAGAAGTCCAGTTGAAAATAATTTTCAGCCCAAAGCTATCTTGCCTAGAATTTGGTGTAACTTTTGCGAGGAACACCATGAAGAAACCACGTGTGAGGTAAGGAAGAGTGTTAGAGACAATATATTTGGTAGGAGACCAGAAGATACTGTCGTTGTCCTAGATTTTTCCAAGCCACAAGTTGTCATGGTCATCAACACTAGAAACAAATCCTATTCCCCAAAAGGAAAATTTGACCCTCCTTGCAGTTCTTCTATCCCAAGTTCATCCTCAACCGTTGATGCACCCCAGGTTCCTAAAATTCTTAAGAGTCAAGGAATCAATCCCTCTCCCCCCTCTTCCAAATACAATATCCTAAATCAATTGGCCAAGATTAAGGAAGATGCAACCCTCCTAGACATGGTTGTCGTCCTTGAACAACAGATGCATCTGAAACAATTCATGGAAGGAAAATCTTTTGTTGTAGCCAATATTTCTGAAGAGGTAGACGAAGAGGATTCTTCTGTAAACAAATTAGGTGCACATAATTTTAGATACCCTGTAAAAAACCCCCCCTTTTATATTTCTGTAAAGATCATGGATAAAATTGCGCATTGTTGCCTCATTGATGGCGGTTTGGGCCCAAGTGTGATGTCGAATATTATTATGGAAGAGCTAGGCTTGTCTTGTACAAATGAAAATTCCAGAAGCATGCTCTCTTATAATAGTATACAAAAAACAACCATAGGTGAGATTAAGGATGTAACCTTGGTTTTATGTGCTCATCCTGAGATAAGGACAACCCTCAACATTCAGGTGATTGATATGCTTGTAAGAAATTATTCAATTATCCTGGGGAGAGATTGAAAATCCCTAATAGGTGGATACCTCTCGCTCGACAGGACACATTTATCCGTTCCTTGGAATGGAAGGAATATCATAGTCCTTAGAGAAGGAATAATTTCACCCTACATAGAGAGTGTTCTGCAATCTAGTGTAAACTATATCTAAGAAGACCTAGGAGTGTATTCCATATTCGCTGAAGAGGATAATATTCCTCTAGAAAGAATTGATTTAGATGATGAATTGTGGCGTATGAACTTCGATGGTTCACACTCAGATGAGGGTAACAGGGTTGGTATTATCTTGGTTTCCCCTGCAGGAAAGATTCATAATATGTCATATAGGTTGGAGTTTTCTTGATCAAACAATGTCGTTGAATTCAAAGATTTGTTGTTAGGCATCAAGAATGCCCTTCATTTTGGTTGTGGTCACCTTTCAGTGTTCATAAATTATGAGTTTGTTGTGAACCTGATACATAAGACATGCTCTCCTAGAAACAAGATGATGGAACAATATTCCCAAACTGTTTGGGCACTTGTCTCAAATATCCTATATTTTAACATCACTCATGTTAGGAAGGAGTTGAATTCAATAGCTGATCGATTAGTTGTCTTCGCAGCCTCTCCTACTCAATAGATCTTGCCTCACTGGCCTGATTGTGTCTCCAATCTCTACATCGTTCATACATTTCTAAGAATGAAAAATTCTGGAAGGCCATCCCTAACAATGAAAGAAGTTGTGTTGTCATTCAAAATGAACCTCTCAAGCCTGAGGAGATTTATCTGTAGAAAATAATGAAATTACTGAAGGCTTGACTCCTCTCGATGGTTCGTTTTCCTTGAGTGTTGGAGTAAATAAAGAAAAGGAAGAGGAGTCACAACTGAAGGTGATTGAAACCATCTCCATGAACATTATGACACTTGGATCTTCCTTGAACGTTAAAATAAATATCCAGGGTTCTGATAAAGAAGAAATGAAAACTTCTAAATTACTTAGTGGATTTCGGAAGGTTTTTGCTTGGTTTAATGTGGGTCTTCATGGTTTTGATCCAGGTCTTGTTCAACATATTATGAAAACAACCAGAAAAAAACAAAGACTTGTGAACTCTGCACTGGAAGCAACCTTTCGAAGGGAGTTGAGGAATTCCTTAAGAACTAAAATGTTTTCTTTTGTCCACCCTAAAGGGGTTTCAATTGGGAACCTGCTTTGAAGGCCCCTGATAATTTCAGAACATGCATTAGCCTTCAAACTTTCAGGCAAGCAATGATAAGAAATCCTTTCCCTCCTCTCAATATGAAAATGTTTCTGCAACAGGTTGTAGAGTTACACTTGGATCCCTTACTTGACAGTCTGTTTGGTTACAATAAAATCAAGGTAGAAGGGGAAAATTATCACAAAACCATTTTCACTACTAATCACGATACTATGTCTTACAATTGCCTGCCCTTTGGCTTATTTGATACAAGTATCACCTTGAGAATGCCTATACACACAACTTTTGATAAATTGGTCAGTATCCATGCTTATCTTGATGATTTAATCGTATCCATCAAAGGGATGATAGCTACATCAGGATTTCAAGTGTTGGGCCATTTTCGGATTACTTTTGTCTTGGACAATAACTCAAAAATTTTAAGGGAATTGCAGAGACAATGGTTTTCCCACACCATTAGTAGTCCTCGTTTGAAATATTGTGAGGGGATAGTATGAAGATATTTTTCTAATGGTATTCTTTTGTATACTAGTAGTTTAGCTCTGCTTCCCAATTTTGTGCTCTTTTTTTGCTTTGCAGCACTTTGATTTCTACCTTCTGAGTTGAATTTTATTTTCTATGTTCTGAATGGTTCTATCTTTACTGCTATTGTTTTGATTTCTGCATTATTATTTCTGTTGGATTTTTGGTCTTTATCATCTTTTAGAGTGCTTGAATTAGGATGTTGGATCATGTTTTCCACAGTAATGCTCCTGCAAGCATTGTTAGTCTATAACAATCAAGCTTACACAACTGTTATGATGTCATCTCTAAAGGACCCTTGGAAATTGCTATATATATTTTTTTCTCACTGTTGTCATATAAAGAATTGGTTGTTTCCCGCTTCTTCTTGCCATTTCTTCATCCATTGAGTTCTTAAGAGAAAATATATAAGTTCCCCATTCCCAGTCAAGAACACATTACAGACAAATGATTATGCATACAGTAAAAAAAAAGCCTCATACTTAACACTTTTCATGAGTTACTCCCAAATTCCCGGTCATCTTTCCATTGAGTCTGCTCACTTCCCCTTGTTTCATAATCATTTGAGTTACGTCTTCTTGACATTACTATTATTGGTCTATGAAACCATGAGTTCTAAGTTCCAATATGTTAAAAACAAATTTCCCTGTGGAGTTGCCAGTTTGTTGATGATTGAAAACGTCAACGTAAGTTTTGCCCGCAAAGTGTTGCTAAAGCCTATTATTATATGTTGGTACAAGGGCATACCCAGGTTTCAACGCTACAACAATGCACCAACAAAACCCTAACTACCGACCCTTTCAGAAACACGTGCGAAGTAGATGAAGTCTCACTCGAGGTAGAGGTAGGTTGGTTGCAGGACTCAGGTGTCTGCAACCTTAGCTGGGACACAGATTTGTGATTATAATACTTAATAGAGCACTTAGCACCATTATTTCGTTATTAGTTAACCAATATCTACTCCACAGAGAAAACAGAGCATCGTAACATTCACCCTGATCTAATGTATTTAAGCACTTAGCATAAAGAACTGGATTAGATCTAGCAGATTCAAGCACTAAGCACATTCACCTATATCAGATCTAACATCCAGATTCATCATAAGAACAAAGCATAAACAAATCTATCTATCTATACCAAATCACTTATAAAATAACACATAAACACATCAGAACATCGCACAGAGTAGAATAACAAGGTATTTATGTGGTTCACCCCCACCCTGGGGCTACGTCCACCAACTCTTCTTTTTTATTAGCTGATATCAGTCATCTACATGCATAGATCCAAAAAATCCTTACTCTGCATAGGACAAGATATCTGCGCAGCTCGCTAGATCCTCCTTCCTTGCGTTACAACAAAAAGCCTTCACAGTCTCTTACAATGACTTGCACTTAGCTCTGCAAGTCTCATACATTATGCATGAAGCCTTACAATTCTTGATCACACAGATCCAAATCCTATCACTTAGCCAACTTGCACAACTCTTGTGCACTATTTCTTACATTGCCTAGCCTTCTATTTATACATACAAAATAGGCCTAAACATGGGTAAACCCATGGGCCAACATCCCATTCCCGTTACATATTCCCAAATCCCAAAAAATGACCCAAAAAGGGGCCGAGATCCCACAATCTCTTCTTCATATTGTGCTCCTCCTTCGACAGGCTGTCGAAGTCCCAAAATAGGTTAAACTTGACCAAGGATCTCCCAAATCTTGGTGAAGGGAAAACAAGCCCCCAACACTCACCTGTGACTCGTCCTGAGTCACTCTGGTCTGACTAGTTCTGCTTCGAATGCCTCAAGCTTGGCTCGAGCTACTTCGACTTTCTATTGTGCCACAACCTCCTGTTCTGTGAACTCCTGGATGACTGCATCATTGATTGGTCCCTCTCGACACTGTTCAACTGTAGTGACAACTTGCTCTGGTTCTGCTCCTTGGCCTTCTACTTCTGTAAACAATTGATAGGACTTATCTTGCATAGGTTGGAGTTTCTGAGTTACCTCCATAAATATGCTCTGGATAGTATGGATTTGTTGTTGTGTAGTGAATTTCTCTTAGGAGCGCTTCATTCTTTCCATAGCTGATAGGTACTTCATCTAGGCCTATATCTTTTCGTCTTGATACTTTGCCTCTTGGAGTTGCGACTCCAATGATTTCAATTCTTGGTTCTCCATGAGTTTTTCATAGGTCTGGGCACTACGATCAGTGAGGTGCTTACATTCCAAGGTAAGAGCCTTGAGTCTTTCAACTTCACTCCTGGCAGTTTTTTCCCTTTGGTCTCTTACATCTTGTGGGGTCTCGGGTACTATGTGTAGTTCCAAGTCTGTGATGCGTTGTTGTAGCTGCTGGAGCACTTCTTCAAGTTGCGCTACTTGTTATGGAACTTGATATTCGACCTTTGCTTCTATGACTGTCACAGAGAGAAGTGCTCTATTGACCATTTCCTTTACTTCGAGTTTCTCCGTGAGCAACTGTTCCTTTTCTTTTTGTAGCTTTTCTTTTTATTCATCAAACTTCACTTGGAGAGAAAACTTTTCCCATTCTGCAGCATTTCATTTCTCTACTAGTACACCTTGTACTTGTGTCAAATCCTAGGTGGCTTGCATTGTTTCTTCCTGTGCTCATTGAAGGCGAGCTTCGACTGTATCAGCTAAGTGGTGGAGTTGAGCTGGCTCATTTCCCAATTCTGGCTCTCCCGGCGTAGTGGAGACTGCGCGGCTGGACTGTAGGGCTTGTTGTACCCCTCATAGTTCAGTCTCAATTCGATCATACAATTCCTATTCTTTTACTTCTTGTTTCTCTGTTATTTCCAACAAATCATCTTGCAAGGCTGTTCTGAGGAATTCAAAGTCATTGGAGGTGAGGACGATTTTCATCTTGGTCATGGTGGCCTTCGCTTTCTTTTGGGAGGAAGGTTTTGGAGGCGAACCTTTTCTCTTCTTCAGGGGATCAACCTCGTCTCCTTGCTTCTGCTCGACTTATTTGTCACCTAACTCTTTGCCATCACCTCCTTGCTCTGGTGAGATGGAGGCAGTCTTCATGGATGCGCTATCTAATTCTTGGACCTCTTCAATTTTATTTGCCTCGCTAGGTCTGGGTGTATCCTGCGCAGTTTCTGGGAAATCGATGTCGGATATCTCTGCAGGGTCTGCTCGAACAAGGAGGTTTGTCGACTAGTCCTTGGTGATTTCCTCCAAGTCCTTCTCCGTCAGCTTGTAGTAGCACTAAAGCTGTTTCTTGTGTTCTTCAGTGCGCACCGTGATGTAAGTAAAATGTCGATCTGCTTTGAACTTCATCAAAGGCCTAAACCGGTGTAGAGTGTTCAGAGTCATGTGAGGCTCAAACTGTATCGATACCTTCAGCTAATTGTAGTAGGTATGAAAAAAAACATTTGACTACCATTGTTAATTCATGTTGCTTGAGTACCACAGTGTACTGAACTTCGTGGCCAGTGGTTCAAAAGGCTCGATGTCCGGGAAGGTCGTACCTTTCGGCATCTCCTAGGAAATAAAATATATTAGTATCAAAAGCTAGCTGAAATGAAATTCATATCCTTGATCTTGTGCTTCTTTGCAGTCGAGTTCCAACTGGTTCACCAGCTACTTCGCCCAGTTCATCTGGAGGCCTTCCGCGCACTTGCCTGGGAGGTCGACTACAAAACCGGTGACTTGGGTGGGTCGGTTATTTCAGACTAACTTCCCTACAATAAACTAAAAGGTGAGGTGCACTACGCCACTTTGGATAGGAGCTACCTTGTAACCTTGCGTTCCCTTCTTGACATCACCATAGGTGTCCTTGATCTGCTGTGCTAGAGCCTGATCCATGGATTTTCCAAGGTAAAAATCCTTTGGATCAGGTCCTTGCATACTCAACCCCGTGATCCAATTGATCAACATCAGATCAACTGTTATATGACGGTTTAGCCACAAATAACCACCATGGTAACAAGACAACAACAACTTGACACATGCATTTACCTATTGGTGTCGTCCGAAGTGAGGAATCTTCATGACATTAAGCAGGGTGGACTGCGCGAGGTTCATAGTCCACGAATGGGGGATTATCTTCGAATTCTTCCCCTTAGTCATGGTCAGGTACTTATGTGGGGCGAGCATGTTGTAAAATTTGCGATCTTCAAGGTTGAAGTCGCTAAACTTTAACGCCACAATCTTATCTTGGTCTTCTCAAACTAAGTGAATCCCCTTCGGGAGGTACGTAGTGACCAAGGTGTATTCAAAATCTCTGGGCATGTTGTCTCGATTTACTGTGCCACTCAGGGGTGGAATATAGGCAGGTCATATACTCGGGATCAATTTGGCATTCACTAGATCATCCCTGTGCTTGGTTCGCTTTTCATCGGATGGTCGGGATGGTCCAGCTCCGTGAGCAGTAGACAAAGAGGCTGGCAGTCCTCTCGTAGATGATGCTTGTACACCTATAGACATCAACATGAATATCTCATTCATGAGGTCGATCAAAACTTCTTCAACAACTTTCTCGGCAATGCTCAACTCGTCCGACATACACACTCAGGGTTAAAAATATCGGGTTTGGATGGTAACTTAGACACTGTAATGGGATAGAAAACAAGAGTACGATGATCACAGTATAAAATAAACTTAGTCTATGGGCTCAAACTCTCAATTGGAAAAAGTGTTCTCGATGCATGGCGCGACGGGATAAATAGGTAACTTGGCAACGGGTCGCTTGCAACGGGTATGAAGCCTTCATGAACTCTGTTCTGTCCATTATGGTGCGGTCCCAACAGTCGGATGGTGAGTTGTCTGTCTATAAATTTCTTTCTACCCATTCAGAGCATTGGTCTAATGGTTATAATATCCCCAATGGATATATTGCTTCGTCATGGCGAAGTGCCACGTGTCATTGTTCCGATATCCCGACGAAGCTCCAATTTTGCAAGTTTTCCTTTGGCGAGGTTCCTTCTGGAAACTTCTGCAACTTTTCGATATTAGCTCTCTTCTTACTTAGATTTCTAGCCTTCCTCTTCTTACTTAGATTTCTAGCCTTCTTCCCACTGAGCTTCGTCTCGGTATGCCTTTTTCCATTCTGATTCTTATCTTCTTTTGACATAGTGACTTCGCGTTGTTGAGATCCTTTCCTAAGATTCACAAGTGATCCTTCTTATTTATCTGGAATAGGTACTTCAATCTTCAGTGGTTATTCTAGTGTTCTTGCAACTTCAATATCCATGTCTCTAGTGTTAAATGGCGTTGATGTGTTCTTTTGTTCTTCAAGGAAGTGTGCGATCTTTCTAGTCATGAATTCTTTTAACTCTTGCTTCTTCTGTTCTAAAACTTCTTCTTCTTCTTGCCTTCTGTCCCGATATCTTTCAATCCAAGGTTTTCCTAGTAGCATGGTAAATGGGGCACTATCGTCAACAAATATAATAATCTCAAAATCTTCCTCTATCGAAGTTCCATTGGCATTCATAGGTATCCGGGTGAGATTTCCACATAAGTTTATCAACTTTCCTTTGAATATTCCTATTCCTCCTAATGAAGGAATCATAGCAGGCCTCCCTATAGCTTCCCAAGTTATCTATGTCGTGATATTAACCTATGTTTCCTCATCGAGAACACAGTCAATGTCAAAGTCTCCTATTCTTTCTTCAAGGCATTCTTTTTCTTTGAAGATCCCTGATAATCTGACATGTCGGTGATCATTCAGGGTTTCTCTTATCTGTAGCAATACTTTCTATGATTCTTCCTGGGATTCTGTCATAATCTTAGTTTCTAGATATTCCTTAGGGTTTTCTTGTCTCATGTTCATTTCTTGAAGCTTAGCAATCATTCTAGCGCAATCCAATACTTCATGGTCCATAGATTTACAACAAAGACAACTGGGTCTTTTCCTACGACATTCCTTAGCAAGATGTCCCGGTCTTCTGCAACTGTAACAGAGGGTTAATCCTCTCTTTCTTTTAAATGATCCCCAACCTTTCCTGTACTGTGCACTAGGATCATGGTAGCTAACCTGCAAAAAAATCTTTCTAGGATCCTGCATACACTTATTAGTCCAAACGTTCTTTCTATGCATATGTATAACATATTTTTCACTATTCTTATCAGATCTATTCATATCAAACCTTCTTTCATCTATGAATACCCTAGTTTTCAAGCTAGGATAGAATCTATCAAATATACCTAGATCCATGCTTTAGAAACAAAAATTTCCACTTATCCTACTTCTACAGAGCACAAAGATTTCAGATCTAGAACTTTTTCAATATTCTTACCTTTATTAGAGCACAGAGCTTTCAGATCTTACCTATTTTAATCAAGAATTCTCACTTTTACCTTTCTTAGAGCACAAAGCTTTCAGATATTACCTCTTTTCTTCAGATCAGACTTCTTTTCCTTAGCACAGAGCTTACCAAACTAGTACAGTACTACACACTAGAGAAACATATATACGCATAGAGATTTCACAATTTCAGGTCGGATCTCTGTGCATAGCTTCTTCTTCCTTAGTTCCTAGCAATCATAGTTCCAGGTCCCAGCAATAGAACCATTTGTTGGAATTGGGGTAGACTCGGGGTTTAATGCTACAACAACGCACCAACAAAACCCTAACTACCGACCCTTTCGGCAACACCTGCGAAGCAGATGAAGTCGCACCCGAGGTAGAGGAAGGGGTGGTTGCAGGACTCAGGTGTCTGTAACCTTAGCTGGGACATAGATATGTGATTATAATACTTAATAGAGAACTTAGCCCCGTTATTTCATTATTAGTTAACCAATATCTACTCCGTAGAGAAAATAGAGTATCACAGCATTCACCCTGATCTAATGTATTTAAGCACTTAGCATAAAGAACTGGATAAGATCTAGAATATTCAAGCACTAAGCACATTCACCTATATCAGATCTAACATCCAGATTCATCATAAGCACAAAGCATAAACAAATCTACATATCTATACCAAAGAACTTAGTAAATAACACATAAACACATCAAAACATCACACAGAGTAGAATAACAGGGTATTTACGTGGTTCACCCCCACCCTGGGGCTATGTCCACCAACTCTTCTTATTTATTAGCTTTAATCAGTCATCTACATGCACAGAGATACAAAACCCTTACTTCACATAGGATAGGAGATCTACGCAAATCGCTAGATCCTCCTTCCTTGCGTTACAACACAAAGCCTTCACAGTCTCTTACAATAACTTGCACTTAGCTCTGCAAGTCTCATACAATATGCACGAAGCCTTACAATGCTTGATCACACAGATCCAATTCCTAGAACTTAGCCAACTTGCACAACTCTTGCGCACTACTTATTACATTGCCTAGCCTTCTATTTATACATACAAAATAGGCCTAAACATGGGTAAACCCATGGGCCAACATCCCATTCCCGTTACATATTCCCAAATCCCAAAAAAAGACCCAAAAAGGGGCCGAGATCCCGCGATCTCTGCTTCATCTTGTGCTCCTCCTTCGACAGGCTGTTGAAGTCCCAAAATAGGTCAAACTTGACCAAGGATCTCCCAAAACTTGGTCAAGGGACAACATTTTATAATACTAAATAATGCTAGTAGGTGGGACCCCCTTGAACTTTTGAAAACCAGGTCTGATCATTTTCAATGTTATGATGATGTGCTATAAGGTTTTACTTGGTTGATTAGAATATAGTTGTCATTGGTAGAGGTTAAGCTTTGAGATGTTTCTCCTTCATGATACTACAACCTGCTATTGATTTACGATATTTTTTCTCTTTCACCTGTACAACAAAATGATAGTAAAATTTCCAGAAGGATATTTTGAAGAAAATAAATATATTATATCTGAGAAAACAAAAGGAAAAAAAACCTAGCTCTGCGATATTATGTGTATGAAACACTTGTTGATAGTGGTTAAGTCCCAACTAAACAGAAAATGACAATTTAAAAATGTTAATTTTGATGTGCATATCGTGGAAGTTTGGTGGCACCTTCTTGGCAAGTGATAATACCTTGGTTATGCATTGATTGATGCAATTAGGAGCCAATATGCATATGTTACAAACTTTGGTGGCTTATGGAAGTAATGGATTTGCAATTTTTTATGGTGGTTGCGCTATCGATGATGGCTCTGTTATATAGTGGTCAAGTGATTCATTTGAATTGTAGCATGGGTGGTGCATGTGGCAAGGTAACGACGCATATGGTTGAGTGTGGAACTTGGATTATGCTATGGTTTAATGAGTTGATATTCTCAATGCATTGGTTGATTATTGGTGTTAATGGGGGCTCATTGGCATGTTATATGGATTAAATTTGATGTGGGTGGAGGTGACATGCATTTATTTCACGTTACCTTTATCCTTCTTGTTGGCTGCCACCCTCAGTTGTATGGGTTTGTGTTGTCCTGAGTGTTGCAATTGTGTGGTTTCTGTTGGATCATGTTTTCATTGATGCCAATGGTTTGATTGATTGATTCCAAGTGAATGATTGATGTCAAAGGATTTATTTACTGATGATTTATCTAATATAATATGTAGTGTCCTTGATGAGAATGCATAGATGAAGATGGATCAATGAGTTGTCATTAATACATGATGAAAATGGATCGATGTGGTTCCAATGGTATATGATGCATTGTTGGAAAAATGTATAGATGAGTCATTATTGTCTTATCATGATTGATAAGGTGCACAAATGGATGAACTCCAAAGTTGTCCCCTTATGGTGAAAGCCCTCATGGGAAGACGCTTTGCGGATTGAGTTATCCTAGAAG
>SNQJ01S0157912.1:36362-56493 GCA_010110895.2 Picea sitchensis
ATATGTGCTCACATCTAAATGGTTATAAATGAAAACAATGGGTAATGAATAAATGTTGAATGCTAATTGATGATTTTTTGTGCAAGAGGGAAGTTTTGGGAAAAAGAGCCCCGCACTCATTCACCCCCCCTCTAAGTGTGGTAGGTGTGTCCAACAGTTTCGGCTTTGAATGGGAAATTGATAGTTCTGCGTATAATTGTTGTGAGTTCGTCGGAGTTGGTGGCCTTCCTAGGTGATAGTTTTATTACCACTTCGTTTTGTTAAAGGTTTCTTTTTAGAAGGCTGAATGGATGATTGTCTCTGCGGTTCCTGGGTTTGATTAGAACCATGTTCAACTCTGCCAAGGAAATGTGTCCCATTCACAAGAATCATGGTCTTCCCTGAGCATGTGCCTTTAGCCTCGAATTTCCACCATAGTCGGTGCCCCATCCCTCCTGTGATGGCTACTGTGCAAACCCTTAGACCCTCCAGACTGGAGCTGCATAAGAAATATGTCGGGCATGTTAAGTTTATTGTGGCCTATTACTTCGAATGCGTGCTCACTCGTTATTCGTATAGCAGTCATGTTAGTATGTATTTTGGCCAATACCTCTGTGATAATGGCATGAGCCCTGCATTGCCAATTGCACTTCTAAGGGTCACAGTCGCCAGCCTGTTTTCAAGGAATCAATTTTTGCTATGAAAGGGCTTCTGTCATTTTCATTTTGATTCGTGGATACACACGGTTATCACACTTGTTTGGTCTATTGTTTCCCTCACCACAGTGTCGAATTGTTGGTTATTATACATCCATTAGGGTGGTGATTATGATGTTCGGATAATGGTTGGAATTAGTCATAGGGGTTTGGTGTTGTTCACACATGTCGCGTCCTATAGATGAGGTTCTGAGAATTAGAATATTGGATTGGATATGTTTACTGCATCTTTTGTCATTACTAGAATACACTTGAATATGTGCGGCCTGGTCACTCACAAGCAACTTAATAAATGGCCCAAAATGAAGTTTTTGAGTTATATCGTGGTTATATATTGTTGTGTGGTTATGTTGAAATCCTCTCGTTTGTGCACCACGTATAATATGGATGGCTTGTTTTGTATGCCCAGTGATACTCCCGAATTATAAGTGCGTTTATCTTTTTACAAATTGATCACTGTTGATGACAGTTGTGTGGGATGTTTGGCTCGATTTTAAGTCGCACTAAGATATTAATTTCATAGTGGCATGGTTACAGGATTTCAGAAATTTGCTTCTTCATAGCTTGTGTCTAAATCATGGCTGTTGGTTATAGTCAATTGCCTTTCAAGCTTGATATGTGAGGTCTTGATCATTTTGATCTTTCTACTGCATATATATGTATGGGAACGGATATCATTACAGATCTCGATTGGCTCTATTAACAAAAGTAGAGACTTCATTATTATTTTTTGGAAACACTACTTTCAAATACAGACGTGGATTGGGGAAATGTTTGGAAATGGTGGATGTTAATGGTTACAGATTGAGTGTTGTTGTTGACTGTTATAACATGCAGAATGTACGAATAAAAGGAAGAAAACCTCTTACAAATTTTGTGAAGTACTTTTGTTTTGGAATGAAATTGTGTTGGATATTAATGGACAATGAAATTAAACAAATACACAAGAATTATTACTCAATCATCTGATTGTTGGTTGATGCATATTTTCCTTACTGCAAAATATGTTATGGATTGCTTGATTAATCTCATGAACAATAAACGTTTTTTCGCCCCCTCATTATGTCATTTTCTACGAATTATAAACCCCTCACATATCCCATATTCATTTTGTTTCACCCCATGTTCTGATATTGATCACAACTAAGGAAATTTTTGTGTTAGATTGGATAAAAGTGGCAGAATTCTGTGTGGATTGCAGTGAGGTTTATTGGTTTTCTTACAGTTGATTTTTGTTATCATTGAGCAGTGACCATATCTCTTCCCTTTCATTATATCATATTTTCTCTAATTACAAGCCCCTCATGTATCCCTGAACATTTTTTCCACCCCCCTTGCTTATTGATTAACATTAGAACAATTTGTATGGATTGGATTGCATGAGCATGATACATTCTAAGCCAAATCTATTTCATATTTTTAAGAAGTTGTCATGCATGGTTATTTAAAAGACTATTTTCTAATTGTTAACATATACAGGATGAGTTTTTTTCAGTCATAGAAGCCATGAACGAGGAAACAAAGGTAGAGGTAACTGGAACCGAGGCCCAAGGAGGCCTAGGTTCTCAATACATTTTGATGTTGATTCTGAAGAGCTGGGCCAATTTTTACATGATGGATTATTTAATTGGATTGGACAAGGAATAGTCCAACCGAGGCCTGAAAGGCCTCCCTTCCAAGCCCCTCAAGCCCATGGTATACCAGTGCCTCCTCATGTCTCTTTACAACCTGAAGTCCCGGAAAATGATGGGTGGTAGGAGATTGTCCACCCAACAGTCTCCCAACACCGTGGCTGGCCAAAATTATCTTTGCCTGCTCCTCCACCTTTAAACCCCATTGTCCAAGTTGTCCCTAACCATTCATCAGTTAAATCTTCCCACACTAGCAAGAGATTGAATACTGAAGCCCACCATGCACTAGATAAAGGAAAATCCATCGCTTCTCGATCCTCACCCTCTGATGACTTTGACAAATCCATGTCTTCACAGATGCATACGAGGGATGATTGTTCCCATGTGATTAGTGATATAAAGCCTAAAGTCTTTGTCCAACTCAAGGAAATTTCAGGGAAATCAAGAGGTGACAACAAAAACCAAGGAAGAGTTGCTTCATAGACTGGAAAATATGGTTTTTGATTTTTATGTTATTATTGTTTTTTGACAGTGAACTCCATGGATTTTGGACAACATGTTTTTATTTTGGACATCATGTTTTATTTTAGATACATGAGTATTAATTTGATTTGTTTCCAAGTTTTATGAGATAAAATGGTCAAGGGAAAATATGTTTTGAAGAGAGACACAAGGGGTATGTTTTCTTAAACAAATGGATTATGTTATGATTTCATGATTGTTATCACTAGGGGAGTCACAAGGGGGTCCCACCTATTTGTTATTATTTAATCATGACCCTATTATGATTATTACGTTTCCCCCCCTTCCTTAACCAAAGTTTGTTAATGCCTTATGTTAGCTTAACTAATAAGTTAGTTCAACTACTCTAACCAATTCTAAATTGTTAAAAGTTGTACTAAGAGGAGGAACAAGAGGAGGATAAAAGCACAAATCATGCTAAGGTTTTCTCTTTGATTTTATGTTGAGATAGTTCAGTTTTCATTCATTCATATATTCATCATAGCCTAATTCACTTTTGTGATAGCAGAGTCTTATTGTAGACAACAATATTCAGGGCTAAATCAAATCATTCAGACACTTGTTCTTTAGAGGTGTTGATCTATCTTTGATAGTCTGTGTAGACTTGTCTATTTGTGAATTAACTTTCATGACTGATAAAGGATATTGTGCAGAGTCGAGTGGGCAACAATCTGTGGCAAGTTGATCAATCTTTTAGAGTTCAATTTTGTTTTTCTGTCAAAGGTCCTTTTGTATGTTCCATTGGGGATTTCTAAGTTTGACTTTGGTCCAAGATTTCTGTGTGAATTTTTGTAAAGACAATGAATCTTTGGTGAATTGGAATGAAATAAGGGATTTCTTTATGTCTCATCTATCTTGATTATGATATTGGTGTCTTTACTTATGTTCTTACATTTATTTCAGCAACTGATATTTTCAGAAAAATACATAAAAAGTGAATTTCAAGCAAGCTTTTTGTTGATAAAAGACTAGCCTAAGCGCTTGTAATTAATACTTGTGAGTTAGGATATATATTTTTGTTGGCTATAAACATAGGGTGATATTCCCGTCTACTTTACTTTAGCCAATTAAAGTCTGAAAATGATTGAGTAAGATCAATTCATATCTTGTTCTCAACACTAACCACTTTGACTAATCAACTTCTTCTAGGATCTTCTAGAATAATTTGACTTCTTTGACCTTCTATAGGCTTCTAGATAACTCATGAGGGTTCTCCAACTTCACATGGACATAACTCTCTAATTGTGAGGAGTTATGTGACGTTCCACATATCACCAGAAACAACATGACATATACTATCCATATAGAACAGTTTCTCCTAGAAATTCACTGATATTCATTACTTTATTCCTTAATCAAACTTGGGTTACCTAACCACATTGTTGGGCAACCTAACCATTTGGATTCCACAAAGCATCTTCCCATGAGGGATTTCACCATAAGGGGATCACTTTGATAACTTTATCCAAGAGCGTCTTCCCATGAGGGCATTCACCATAAGGGGAACACTTTGGAGCTTATCCATTTGGTTATTCCTATCAACCATGACAATAAAACAATGACCAACCTTTACATCATCCTGTATATACATCAATCCATGACAATACATCACTATGACACCACTTGACAAATTTGACATCAATTACATCTATGACAACATAGGCCATCAATCAATACATCAATGATACTATGACAAGACATCAACTCTTTGAAATCAATCATTTGACATCAATGACAACATAATGCAACAATCTCCCCCTTTGACATTGATGGCAATACCAAAATTGATGTCAACACCAATCATTGATGGAAACATGTAGACTTGGAATTTCACTTCATCAATAGTCATCTCAATCACATCAATGTGACTACCTCTCCCCCTTTGACACCAATGGAAAAGGTTAATTCTCTCCTTAGGGCTGCTCCCCCTGCCTGAACTCTCCTTGGGGTTGCTCTCCTTGTTTATATGCCTTTAAGATTCCTCTGAATAATATCTCCCCATTTGAACAAGGGATATCATTCTGATGTAATATCTCCCCTTGGAAACATTCCTATGTGCTCTCTCTCCATGCATCTAACTCTCCAAGCATCTATCTCTCTATCCTGCATCTGATGAATCTCTCCTCCTAGAATCATGGGAAGAAGAATGACTCCCCCTATCATCTCTACAAGATAAACAATATGCTACCACTACAATATGCTTCTGCTACAAATGCTCAACCAAAACATAGATCAACTACTCAATAATGATATGCTCTTCCTATGATGATACTTGGACCTATCCATGCATCAAACTCGTGCCATACCATACATCATGAAGAAAAATATATGTCAACAATGAATAGAGATTCATGAACAAAAAATCAACCATGTACATCCCATGCCATATTGTGTGTCAACCATGCACACCACCCATGTACATCAACCATGTACATCAATACCATAGAATATACCATAAGATATCATCAATGGAGTGTATCAACCATATTCCAAGAACATATTCCAATTGTGTACCAACTATATGCCTCTAACAACATGCCAACCATGTGCGTCAAACAAGTGTCATATCACTCATGATATGCCTCTACCATGAACCAAGTGCCACAACCATGTATATAAACTATCAATATATCAACCAAGCATCATAACAAGTGCCTCAACTATACCATCCCAGATACCATTTACCAAAGAAAGTGCATCAACCATAGATTAAAATATGACTCATCAATGTTGTACAACAAAACTACCTCATCAACTCATCAACTGTATGTCCCAATATGTATCTCAATCACATGCCAAATGTATGCACCAAGACATCCAAAAAGTATGGCTCTAACAATACATCATAAGATATATCAATGGAGCTCACATATGTACCAGCCATGTACCATGATAGATCTGCCTCAAAAACCATTCACTACAACAAGTACGAAGCAACCAATAGTACCTCTAAACATGTACTAAGAGTGTCCCTCAATAGATCAATTTTATGTCTCTTGTTAACATCACATCAACATGAATTGTCCCATAAACAACATGCCATATCATCACTGACATAACCAACAATGTTCCTCAATAGTAAATGTCTCAATCCACACTTTAGGATTAGTACCATGCATCCAAGATAGAGTTTCAACACTCAACCATATGTCATCACCATACAAACATCAAATACACATGCCAACATATAATCATGAAAACCTACAATAAACCATGTCAGACCCTACAAAAAAAAGTTATACCATCAAACCATGTTGCAACTCATCTACATTACCTTCTTTTCCAAGGATTTTACCACAGGTACTCGACCTGTTCTAAAGAAAGTTCGCGTATGTATGTGACCTTTCTATAGGTCACCTTGTGTTTGTACGTGACTTCTCCCAGAGGATCCTGTGTATGCTTTAGAAAAAATCAAGCTTGAGCTTGCCTCATGGCTGCCATTCTATTCTGGTTGTTCAGTCTTCTTCATCCACTTCTCAAGGTGTCCCAACTTATCAGAACTTGAGTTCTGAGCTTCCATGTTTTCAAAATTGTCTTCCTTCCAAGATTCATGTGTTCTTATTGTCATGCTTTATGGAGCACTCCCCATGGAATGTCTTCTTGTGTTCCAACAATGTTGGTATTTGTGGCCAAACCCACTACAACTATAGCATCTCATGGTGTTACAATAAGCAATAATGTGTCCCACTTTATTACATCTCCAACACCTTAGGGTGTTATGAAACCTTCCATTATCTTTCCTTGCATAATGTATGTAATCTAAAGCTTTGTGACCATATTCATTACATGAGTAGCAGTGACCATGGAAAACGTTTTCATACCTTTGCTTTGGTGTCCATCTTGAAGATATCTCTTTTCTGAATTTGCTTTGAGGTGTAAATATGGCTTCTTGATGTCTTCCTTGATTTGTTATTTTGAAATTTTCCTTGATTTGTGTAGATAGTTGACTTGCAACATTACTTACACCTTTTGAAAATGAAGGACTTAACTCATGCTTATTAGAAGTGATAGCTTCAAGATGTATAGCTTCCTTATTGTATCCAAGACATGATTTATCATTTGGAGATTTTTGGCTATCTAGTATCTCATCCAATATTGTTCAGTTGTTCATGAAATTGATGTGAGTGTTTGACTTCTCTACTTTCTTTCTAAGATCAACAACTTCAACTTTTAACTTATGGCGTGACTCTTCCTTTTCATTTACTTGATTCTTGAATAGTTCCTCTATTCTTTTGGCTTCTTAAATTTTGGTCTTATTATTGACATTAAATTTAATACTTTTGCTAATCTCATCATCTACCTTCTTCTTTTCTTCTATTTCATTCTTTAATCTTTTGATCTCTTCTTCTTTTTCTTCTAACTGAGTCTTTTTTCTTTCTTCTTGTTCTTTGAGCATTTGGTTTATTTCCATGGTATATCTTGGGTAATTTTCTAGGACTTCCTTGGTGTATTTTTCAAGATACTCAAAAGAAATTGAGTAATGTCATATTTCACTGCTAACATCATCCAACTCTGATAAAAAATTATCTTTAAGCTTCAAAAAATTCCTCTTCATATATAGGATAACTGTCATCTGATTCTACACAAACTACTTGTAGATTTTCTTCTTCACTTGTAGAGAAATATTCAACATCATCACACTTAGAATTATTGCAATCAGAGGATTTTGGAGAGTCTTTACCTTCATTGTTCTTGATGGAATTGTCTTCAGTGTCTTCCTTTTTTCCTTGATATGTCTTCTCTCGTTTAAGCCATAGGTCCTTGGTGGAAGTACATCGTCCCATGCTTTCTTTGATAAAACTTGAGAGTCCATTGAAAATGGTATCGAGAGCCAATGCATCATTCTTTTTTTATTCCTTTTGAGATGCAAAATTTGACTTATTCTTCAAGGGAAATGATCCACTAATAACTGCTTTCCAAAAACCCTCTCCTTTTGCTTTCAAATACCCTTTCATTTCTATTCTCCATGATGAATAATTTTTCTCGTCAAATATTGGAACTTCATCATCCATTTGTGTGTCCATGGATATCCTCCAATCTTGTTAAGGCTTATAGTGAATGCCTTCTCTGATACCAATTGTTTGACACACCGATCACGCTAAGAGGGGAGTGAATCAATGTGAAGGATATTTTTACACTCCTCACAAAACTTTAGTTAGCAATCACCATTCACAACATCATTAGTTATTACTTCCATTCATACTTAGTTTCTTTCATGTAAATATATCTCAATCACATACATTAACAATAAATATCTATGCACCGTGACAATAAATAACGAAAGGAACACCAGATATATGCATAAGTTTCTTTTTTATTACAGACTACAAACCTTGGTTTTTATCAACACCAACTGAAATAGAGAACCCACTCCAAGAGAGCACCAACTCTCAATGAAATACCCAACCTGCATATCTCAAAACCAACCAAGATGTGAGGAATCCAACCCTCAAGTAAAATACCCATCTTGTAGACAGAAATAAATCTGTGAAACTATACCAATAGTCTATACCAACACAAGTGTATCAACTATGCACAACCTATCACAACAACCTGTCACCTCAACCTGTCTCATCAATATCATTATCCAAATATGATTTGTAACTCTGTAACAGACCCGGTGTATATGATCAAAGACCTACAAACCTTCCTTAAATTTAACAACAAGAGACTAGCATTTTCGTCAAATTTACTTTACTCCCACATGACTAATTTTGGATTAGTAAATAACCCTAACTTGAAAAAATAATAACTTTGTACCTATAATGAATAAAGGTATGAAAATGGTGCACAATGTTCTTCAATGTCTTTTCTGCAATTCCTCTAGGTTCCACTATTTGGAACCTCCCATAAAAGGAGTTATAGAAAAAATGGCATAACTTGCTGAATTCTGGGTTATTCTAGAGAGAAAAATTGCAGAGAATGTCTTGCCCGGAATATTTTCTATATGGATAGGAACATTATACACAACATAGTACAAACTATACTCTAACCAATAAATTTGGTATTACTGAATTTGGATCTTTTATGAAGAAGTTATGACGTTTTTACCCGAAACACTTGTTTTAGACTAGTTTCAAGACTAGCCACAAACCCTATTTTCCACAGAGTGTAACTCCCAAAATACAACGACCCACAAGCTTTAAGTTTTATCACAGTTACTTGGATATGATGTATCAACGACCTCTATATTTCTCTATCTGAATAATTCTATAAAACAAGTTATTTCTAAAATGGTGAGATGACTTGTAAATAACATACCTTAGAAAGCATTGTTATAACCCTAAATTTCTCTACACATGCATACCTGGCCTTTGGCCCTCTTGCATTTTTTTGCTAGGCCACTACTGAGTTGCTCTTCTAAAAAACCAATTTTTTGAAGATGTACGCGCCTTGCACCATTTCTTCCCACGTACATACGCCTACTACACCACTACAGCCTGCGTACATATGCCTGTTGCACCATTACAACCCGCATATACTTGCAAAAGTTTCCAAAAAAGTCGTTGCAAGGAATTCATTGAGATTACGGGCTATTGGGTAGTTACCCAACTAATCCACCGCCTATAGCCCGTCACCCAACCAAATAACCATCCTTTTGTCATATAAAGGAGGTGTTGGGGTCTCATTCCACATCTAGACATAAGAACAATGAAACTCTTCCCGTTTCACATCTCCTCCTTGCCCAAGTTATTGCAGCCCTTTTTTGAGAATTGCCTCATCATTTCCCAATTATCCCTTCTTCCTCCATCAAAACCCATTTACTTCCCAAGAAGAGATCAGAAGGTTGAGAGGAGAAGCCATACAAAGGTGCACTTGGAGCTTGGTGAACAGGAGCCTGGACCAGGTTCATGGAGTAGTAGTCGGATTTGGTTGTAAAGGTATAATCATTGAGTTATTAATAAAATAATTAATTTTCCTATCCCAAATCATGGTGTATTGAATGATTTTAATGGTTTATGTTTTGACATTCTAACATCTAACCCTAATTTGTATACGAAATAGCATTCTTGTAGTTTTATGTTTTTCAACCTTTGAATGAAGGTTAGCCTTGGGAGGAGGCCTGCAGTCAGTGAAGCTTTCAAGAGCGAGGGGATCATCACCAGACGTGGAGTAGAGGTATAGTTACCCGATTCCCCTCATCTTTTCTTTTCTTGTATGAGTTTTGGTATGTTTGGGGTAATTTAGAGAAGTAGTTGAATTTTAGATGGTTAATTGATCTGCCTACATTCTGAACCCTTGTGTAGTCATAGGGGGGTTTTTCCCACTAGCAAGCATCATCAAAAGACTTTATCCTCTCTTGAATTTCGGCCTTCTTTACTTAACCTTCCCTCTAAAATTATCCTTAGATATCCTTTGGTTACCTCAGTCACTTGTAGATATTCAATATGCTCAATGGATACTAATGAGAGACCCTTTCTCTCTTATTTATACTCTCCAAGTAGCGTCCTCTAGAAGTATCCACTTAACCACTTTGTCCACTTAACCAACTTTTCCCACTTAGCCACTTTTTCCACTTAACCACTTTTTCCACTTAACCACTTATCCACAAATAGTAAACTCTCCAATTCTAGTTGCAACTAATTTATTTTTGATTGTTTTCTTGTTGAAACCACTTAACCCATGACTAACCACTTTGACTGGTCAACTTATTCTAGGAGCTTCTAGAATAATTTGACTTATTTGACCTTCTAAAGGCTTCTAGATAAGTCATGAGGGTTCTCCAACTTCTCATGGAGATATCTCTCTAATCGTAAGGAGTTATGTGACGTTCCACATATCACTGAAAATGACATGACATATACTATCCATATGGAGTAGTTTCTCATGCAAATTCACTGATATTCATTACATTATTACTTAATCAAACTTGGGTTCCCTAACCACAATGTTGTGATACCTAACCATTTGGACTTCACAAAGCGTCTTCCTGTGAGGGTTGTCACCATAAGGGGACCACTTTGAGAATTTTATCCAAGAACATCTTCATGTGAGTGCTTTAACCATAAGGGGACCACTTTGGAGCTTATCCATTTGGTTATTCCTATCAACCATGACAAGACAACAATGACCAATCTTTAAATCATCTCATCTATACATCAATCCATGACAATACATCACTATGACACCACTTGACATATTAGACATCAATTACATCTATGAAAACATAGACCATCAATCAATACATCAAGGATATTATGACAAGATATCAACTCTTTGACATCAATGAAAACATAATGCAACAAGGTGATGTGTTGCAATATGATTTAATCCTTTCATTATATAATATTACTTATTTCTGGGGGGTATAATCAGGGGATTCGTTTCATGCCACACCCCATAGGAAATATTTTCAAGATTATGTTTAGGGTGATTTTGGACAGGTTTATTCGGGTGATGATAAACCATGTAAAATTGTTGGAAAGGGTAAGATACAGATACAATTACAGAATAGAAACCAATGGTTTCTAAAAGAGGTGAAGAAAGTTCCTTATTTGATAATAATTATGATTTCAATAGGGTAGTTGGATAGTGAAGGATGTGTAGTTATATTTATGAGAAATCTGTGGAAGGTCACTAAAGGATCAATGATAATAGAAAAAGGATGAAAGGTAAGTATGTTGTATTTATGTACCATTAATGTTGAATTTTCTATTGCTTTAGCTTCGATAGAGAGGATACATCATTGTGGCATCATATACTTGGACACATGAGTGAGAAGGGGTTGTAGATTCTCCACTCAAGAAATTTGTTTCCATATTTGAACCAAGTTGATTTGGATTTATGTGATCACTGTGTTTATGGAAAACAAAAGAGAGTCAGATTTCACAAAGTTCGAAAGGAATTGAAAAGTAAAAAGCTAGATCTTGTATATACAAATGTATGGGACCGACTCAATTTTCATATCCTAATGGATCTTATTATTATGTTACATTTATTGATGACACGAACAATAAAACTTAAGTTTATTTGATTTGAAAAAAATATTAAGTTTTTGATACTTTTAATAAATGGAAAGCTTTGGTTGAGAATGAGACAAGAAATAAGTTGAAGTGTCTCAGATCATATATTGGAGGTGAATAATACAATAAGGAGTTTTATTGTTGTTATTCATACCATGGGATTCGTAGAGAGAATATAGTTCTAGGAACACCACAAGAAAATGGTGTGTAAAAAAGGATGAATAGGATAATCATGGACTGTGCAAGGAGTATGAGATTGCATGATGGATTTCCCTTACAGTTTTGGGAATAATTTGTGGATACTATTATTTAATTAATAAATAGAGGGCCTTCAAGCTCCTTGGATGGTGGCATTCCAAAGGGGGCATGGAAAGGTAAAAATGTAAACTACTCATTTATGAATACTTTCAGTTGTGAATCATTTGTCCATATTGATAAAAAAAAATAGAACAAAGCTTGAAGAAAAATCCAAGAAGTGTATTTTTATTAGATATGGAGTTAATGATTTTGTTTATCGCTTACATGATTATAAAAATCACAAAATCATTCAAAGTAGAGATGTGGTATTCAATGAGAGGTCATGTATAAATATCAGTTGTAGGGAAAGAAATAGGAAAAGAAAAACACAGAATACACAGATCTTGATGAAATCACAAAAAATGAAATTCCAAAGTTGCCAAAAAATCAAAATGTTCAAGAACAACAACACTAAAAACAATTACCTCAAAATGCTGTAAGCGATTCCAGAATATGTACCATGTTAATTAGACACCCTAAATGATAAAATCCTTCAATATATTATTTATTATTGATTGGTTATGGTGAACCATTAAGATAGAAATAAGCAATGCAGGTAGAAACCATAAATAAGTGGGAGCAAGGCATGAAAGATGAGATTGAATCTTTGTTACATAAACATAATTGGGACTTGGTTCAATTTCCTATAGGTAAAGGAGCATTGAAGAATAAATGGTTTTACAGGTTGAAGGAAGAATATGGAGGAAAAAAGAGGTACAAGGCTAAAATTCTTGTAAAGGGGTTTACATAGAAGAAATGTATAAATTTTGATGAAATATTTTCTCCTATTGTTAAAATGACTTCAATTAGAATTATTTTAAGTCTAATAAAAGTAGAATATTTTCATCTTCAAAAGTTATATGTAAATACAAATTTCTCCATGGATATTTTGCTTTCGAGGAAAATCCGCTACAATAGTGGGCTAATTGCAGTGTACCAATGACCATACATAAACAAATTCCCAAAAGGACCTGGAGTAAAGATATAATAACTAATTTCAAAATAAATAACTAACTATTGGGGGGAAGAGAAATTATGACTCACTCAGACTCCTACGGTTGATGTCATTCTCGATTGTTGTAGTTTTTTCGCTCCTTTCCAACAGGTCCTCTACAACCTGCAAGAGCCTAGATGCAATACTATACAGAGAGGTAGTTATAATAATAATTGCATGTTAGTATAATGAAATATACCAGTAAAAGCTCAGCAATTAGTATTCTATAAAACATATATGAAAAGATTGCAAACAAAATGTTACAAATACAACACATTTCAAATGAAAGAGTTTTTATACGTATTCAACAGTTAAGGTGGTTAGAAATTTATACATGTCCTCCGTGACGCTACCTTGTTGAGAAAGATCCCATGTTCCTCCACTCTTTCTCCTACTATATAATATGACATTGACTTCAAATCTACCATAGGACCAAATAGAATATAAAGGGAAACTCTTGGAAAGATTAGTTGGTGATCAGAAAAGGGGGATGGAAACAAGGGTTTCTAGGTAAAACCAACATCAATAGGGATGTATAAGGGTTAACAAAATTTGCGAGGATATCCAAACAAAGGTTTTCTTAAGGTGTGCAAAGAATCATTACTTTTAATTACCTTTCTTCTTGGACAAACACTCCTTTTATGTAGTTTCTATTCAGTTAGAGACGATTGAGTATGGGTAAAAGGAGTTAGGAAACTAACCAAACCCATAAGTCAACATTTAACTCATAATAAATATATTTTTTAAATCATTTTCTGACATGTACGTGACTTTCCCTTTATTGGCCCCGCGTGTACACGAGTTCCATAACTAGTTTCATTATTGGTTTTTATTTAGATGTTCTTCTTCGTTCTCTATTTACATATGGTGTGCACGAGAGATGTACTTCATGGTGGTCCTTTCAATATTTCATTCGAGTCCTTCCAAATATTTGGCCTTATACTTCTCCTCGTGTTGGATGACGTGGGATGCCTTAATTCCCTCCTTCCATAGGATCTCTTTCTATCGAATTCAACATATATTGCTTTGTGATAAGGATCTAGAGTCCTTATTAGTACCTTGGGGCTTGCAATCATCAATGGCAGGTTCCCTTTCTATTGACAATGGGAATATATCAATGTCCCCTGATTGATATATTCTACCAGGTGTTTGACATCAAAACCTCTATTCACACTTGTTAGATTGTACTAGGTACCTTGACACCCATTATCATTATTGGTGGGTTGTCTCGTGTTTCTTAATAATATACATCAATGGCCAGTAATCAAATGGTGTCTCACTGTGTTTGAATTAAACTCCTATATTCACATAGTGTAGACTCATACCACGGTGGTTAATTTGAATACCTCGGGAATGTAGTAGGATCACCCACTTTATGTTTCTTCTTGATTTATGATCAGATAGTACCACCCTTTACATTGGTACTCTTGAAGGATCAATTTCTACCTCTTTCCTCAAGATATACTTTGTTGATTCTGAGACACATATCCACTATGTATCTCTTCCGTGGTTATGATATATTTTTGACATGGATCCCCTATGTATCTCTTTCGTGCTCATGATCATTTATTTCTATATATACATTTTACCTATATCCATAGTGTAATTGATTGGCGGTCATGCTTATCATCACGCCTGAGCATGGGTATTCCCGCTTAAGGGATTAAGTATTCTAACTTGTTTTTTTTGTTTGGTTTTTATCCTTTGATTGGATTATAATGACCTTCACATTGACACACTGCTCTTTGAAGACTTATAATGTATTTCGGCCATCGATTTCTCTTCTGAATTCACACATTAGGGGGCATGTATTATAGTGTTATTTTCCACCTTTTAAGCATTGAAAATCTTTTTGGCCCAATCCCTATCCTATTTAAAGACTATTATTCTCCATACCTCCTTGATACCTGCAAGTGTGAATAGAGGTTTTAATGTCGAACACTTGGTAGAATATATCAATCAAGGGACATTGATATATTCCCATTGTAAATAGAAAGGGAACCTACCACTGATGATTGCAAGCCCCAAGGTACTAATAAGGACTCTAGATCCCTATCCCAAAGTAATATGTGTTGAAGTCGATAGGAAGATATCCATTGAAAGGAGGGAATTAAGGCATCCCCCATCATCCAACACAAGGAGAAGAATAAGGCCAAATATTTGAAAGGAATCAAACGAAATATTGAAAGGACCACCACGAAGTATGTCTCCCGTGCACACCATATGTAAATAGAGAACGAAGAAGAACATATGAATAAAAACCAATAATGAAGACTGTCAACAAAGGAAAGGAAACCACCAATGGATAAAAATGGAATCTAATATATTGTACAAATCCCAATGTGAAAATAATGTTCTTTCTATTTAACATAAGGGAAACCACTCAGTCAATTACCAATGATGGAATTCCATCTGTTGAGCACAATTTCACCTATCAATGATGTAAATACGCACAAGGTGTGACTCTAGGTCAAACTCTTAGAGCAATTTGTCATAGTTGATAAGAGATTAACTCGTCAATGTGAAGTCAATGAGGACCTTCCATACCAACACAAGTATAGGAAAATATACTCTTGATTTTGAGATGTAATTAACATAGGGAAAGGCCTACTTGCAAAGTCAAGGAATTATATGGAATGGACGACAAAGGATAAAAATTCCTCTAGAAAAGAACACAACACAATATGTGACTTAAGTAGGATGAACTAAAAATGAAACTTCCATAAGTCTGGGATGCAAGAAGAAACAATATACTCCCCATAGTGACTATAAGAATAACCAATCGAAGGAGTGACAACTCTATGTAATTGGTTCAGTTTCCTAAAGTCATACTAACCAAAATTGTTTAGATTGGACTCAAAACTTTGTTCTTTGCTCAGAGGTGACTCGATTGCGACCAATAATGGTAGATAAGACTCATTCCCATGCTATTTTTTTGTTATTTGATTTTTTTTTCTTTTTCATATTATGAAATCTTTAAAAAGAGTAAAATAATGCTATAATATAGTGGAGGAAACAAGTGTCACAAAGAAAGAAAACCATTTCCAAGCACAAGGAACACACCTATGCTTAATTCAAGGATGCATGTGCAGGATAGGGACACCCAAGAGAAATTTTCCTCTAGGGATATAGGTTTCAAGTCGCAAAAGAAAATATGGCAAGGATATAAAATGATGAGAATGCATAAGCAAGAGGATAAAAAACAACAAGTTGAAGATGAAATTAGGCTCAAAATAACATGCACTAGACTGTATTGAAATATCATAACTTAACACATAATGAGGGAGCCCCACGGGTATTGGCCAGAAAAATATTGAGAAGAATATATGAGGCTTCAACAAAAAGTCATGTCGGGACTAAATAGGGATCTCGAGTCTATGAAAGTACTTCAACATGGGTTTCAAACTACGAATAAGGTTCTAACTAGGGCACCCATGAATGGTAGGATCTACCAAATGAATTACAAAACTCCTAAATTGAAAATAAGGTTCCTTTTCACAACTCAATGTGGTTGATTCTAAGGTAAAATGAACCAAGAAATGGATAATGAAAAAATGCATAGAGGGAAAACTCTAACCTATATGTCAGTTTTGATATCATTACCAGTCCCAAAAGATTGGCATGGAAAAAAAGGAACCAAAGAAAATGTCTCCAAAGTCCTATATATATGACCAAAAACACTTACCCATAAGTTAATAAATCAATTGATGGGTCCAAATGGCCTGTCAAGAAGGTAAGGGAGAATTCCCAATGGAAGATCCCAATTAGACCTACTCTCATTTTGGGTGGTGTTTTAGACAAGTATGTGGGCCTCGTTGCCACTCAGAATTAAAAGAATAAAAAGGGGAAATACATCAGACTATCCCCCAAATATTTCTAATTAATCCTAATACTAATCTAACTGAAAGAAAACTAATCTAATCTAACTAATTCTAATCTATCCCGAGAGAAAAACTAAAATATTGAGTACAACAAAAAGTGATACCATTAGAACCATAAATAGTTCATGTATTCTAACGATAAATGAAAGCAACAATTCTACTGATACATAATGAAATAGTTGTACAACACATCCATAACATCATTTATGTACCCACAAGGAAACATGTGACTGCATGGGAAGACAGAAAAAAGTGCATAAATAGGTCATACGTCCAAATCTTGTCTACTCCGCAGAAGAAAAATGCACAAAGAATAGTCTCATGTACATCCACCAAAATCACATATTTATGGAATTCCTCTTTTTGTTTATTAACTCAGAAGTACTAGTACTATATTTCATTACAAAGGGAAAAATTCCATTTTACATTCAACCAACTCTCTTTTATAAAACAAGAGAGAATCTTCATCTCTAGTGGTTGTTTGTTTCGTTTTCCCCAATTTTGTTAGTACATTTTCAAAAATGTAGATGTGGGAGTTACAAATGGAAGATGAAGAGACCCCTAGGTGGTCACATTCTCCTTATGGAAGTTTACAAATGATATTTATTAAAAATATTATTTACTTAGCTGGTTGGAATCGTTTTCAAAATTCCTTGAGTTATTCTAGACATTTATGACCTTGAACTACTGAACAAGATCACTTTTCCTTATCCTCCTCTGTCTCATCTTTCCATTGATGTATTGTTGGCTTTATTTCGTTTGTTGTGGCCTAATATATGACTATTTGAAGTCTGCATAGTTGGTTCTTCAACTAAATTTGGGTTCCATCTGTGTTTTGCATTTTCAACATATTTCTAATCAAAATATTCCATCACTTTCATTCTCATCTTGTTCATATCTTTTCCATATTTCCATCAAGATTTCTTGGGCCCAATTTTATTTCTCGTAGCTCCAAATATGGCTTCTTGAAGTTTGCATGGCCATTTCTTCCCCTAAATCCATTATCTGCAGTTTTCTGAGTTTTCCTATGTCTTTTGTCACCTTCCTAGCCTATATACCTCTACCACTACATTCCTCTATCTGATACATTTCCAACGAGGTATCATGGACCTAATTCTGACACCTATAGAAAACATTATGCCTGTTTAAAGATTGTCGCTCAACAACCGTTGATTTAGCCTGTGGGTGAATCTAGACCGTTGATCTTCAACTTGCAAAAGGAATTCACACATGCATAAGCGAGTTAAAAAATTGACAGTTTAAATGGCTTACCCCTTATGGATATTTTGAATCTGAATTCAGGCAGGCATGGAACCTGTCTCTCTTAGTTTAATTTTAACTAACCCTCCCCCTTTTTAATTATGAAAATAATTAATCCCTCGTATGGGGTGTTACATGTCTAAACGAGTTTTAATGAGTGTGGTTGGAAGGTGGGTAGCCTTTGAGTGCCACATGAAAAGCACCATTCATGTCACATTTGGCTCCTTAATTCTCCCCCTCCAACATTCGATTCACATTTAATCTGGTATGTACCTTCAACCACTGGAGCTGCGTGTGGATTATATGTTGGCAAATGTTTAACAGGTAGTGCATGCTTGTCATTGATGTCAAGTACAACAATGAAGATGGCATGTGTACAGGAAGAATGTAACAGACGGGCACCAGAAGTATTTTAGTGAAGACTCTGCAGAGGCGTAGAAGTCCAAGAATCCCTTGGGGATTCGGAAGTGAAAGCTCAGGAGGAACAACGTCGAGGAGAACGCGCGCAGCAAAGCTCAAGATACAGGAGTTTGCAGAGGAAAAGGAAGACAAAGATCGAGGCCTTTGAGAACTTGTAATTCTCCCAAGGTTGGGAGGAAAGAGTGCAAAGCTCAGGAAGGAGCACAACCGCCATCATATCGGCTGAACAAAAATATCTGGAACCATTGGTTTCCACGTTCAGGAGAAGCCTACAGAAGGGAGAGATCGAGAGCCGTTGGATCTCATTCAGAAATCTCGTCAGCTGTCAGATCAGACAGGAGCTGCACGAGGTTTACCATCGGGAAAAGACAAGGTGAAATCCTGAAAGGAGGGTTGACTCATCGGGGTTTCACATATCGGGAATCCCATGAGCCAATGCATTGCAGCATTGAAAAGCTCGAAACACTGACGAGTGGTAAGACTGCGGTCATGGGGATAATGTTCATATGGGCCAGGAGCCTAGCCAGGAGAGCTAGTGTGTAAAGAGTGCGTCGGGATTCGAGGGATTGCGAATCCTGAGGACATACATGTTTCGACATGGGAAAGTCCGAAACCCTGATGAGGAGGTTTGGCTGCGGTCATATAGGAGAAGGTCACATGGATCACGAGCTTAGCCGGAGGGCTAATTGAAGTTAGAGGCGTCAGATCCAAGCGCAGGGTCTGACCCTGTTGGATTGAGGAAAACCTGCACGATCTTTAAAAGTGCAAGGAGTAGAGGGCTCATAAAAACTCGACGTAATCTGAGCCGTCAAATCAATATCACATCTGAACCATTGATCGAAGTTTCGAGGATCATGTTTTGGAAATGTCAAAGAAACAATGCAATAGGAATCCCGATTTCTCGATATGCAAAATCCCAGCGTAATCTGAGCCATCAAATCAAGATCACATCTGAACCGTTGATTGGAGTTTTGAGGATCGCGTTTTGGAAATGTCAAAGAAACAATGCAATAGGAATCTCGATTTCTCGATATGAAAAATCCCGACGTAATCTGAGCCGTCAGATCAAGATGTGATCTAGACCGTCGACGCGACTCACGTCAGCAGGCCACGTCAGCTAGGAACACGTGGCACAAACAGGTAATTACAAGTGTCAGACTGATTCAACATTTCAGGCACATGTAAGTCACGAATCAGAGTGACGCGTGGTAGTATTCAACACGTGTCAATCCACGTATGACATCAGCAGATGGACACCTTGTCGGAGTTTCGGGGATCGAGATTTGGACATGTCAAATATTATTGACATCATGAATCTCGATATCGCGATATGTGAAATCACGATACAATCTGAGCCGTCAGATCAAGCTTTGATCTGGACCGTTGATTCTAGTCAATGGAGAGGCATCGGGGATCGAGTGTTGGACATGTCAAGAAATATTGACATCAGGAATCCCGATATCGCGAT
>SNQJ01S0157913.1:0-22077 GCA_010110895.2 Picea sitchensis
GGCCGTGAGCAAAAGTGTATAAAACGAGTGCTTGAAAAGAAGGATTACACCACCATCAACATGTAAAGATATAACAATATGATAACCAAATGTTTAAATCATCAATATAACATCACATGAAAGAACTTTAAAAGATAGTTAACCATGTAACCATGAACCATGTAATGATACTTGAAAAATAAATGAAAGATAAAACTTTAATCACTTAGAAGATTAGAACCATAAGCATGTGATAGGTGTAAAAAAGTGTTTGCAATACGTTGAAGTGTGAGAGCTTAAAAGATTAATTAGGCCATTAGCATATATGTTTAAACTATCAACATCTAAACCATAAGTATTATATCACAAGTGTATCAAACCATGAGCAATTAAATTTTAACTTGTGAAGAATTAAACCATCAAAACATGTGATATGCCAAATGTGTGTGCAAACCACAAGAGGGCCGTGAGCACTAAATCAATGAGGCCGTGAGAAATTAAATGTTAAACCAAAAGCATTAAACCATAAACATCAACTCATATGTATGTGCAAAGTGCAAGTGTTAAACCCAAAGTATAGGATGTGTGAAGGGCTTGAATCAACCACTAGGCCAAGGCATTTGTGAGTGAGGCCGTGGGGTTAAGCAAAGAACTAGGCCGTGGGCTTTAGGGCTAGGCCGTGAGCTGCTTGAGTGTATGTTTCCAACAAGGTGAGGCCGTGAGCTTTAGGGCTACTAGGCCATGAGGTTAAGTGCACACTGGTAGGTAGGAAGCGGAGTGTGTATATCCGATGTAGATTTAAAACTTAACCAATATCACATAAGGTCTATGCTAAGTTATGAGAGTTAAAGCTTGAAAGATAAATGAACTTAGCAAATAAGATATCACTAGAACATTACCACTTTCATATGCATCTAAAAATTAGCTAAATAACTTAAAGATAATAGATCTAAAGCATGTAATCACATTCAAACTATCTAACCATTAAGCATGAAAATAAAGAGCATATGATATTTAGAAAGAATGCTAAACTTGTGAATGAAAGACTAACCAAGATATGATCCACTTCTAAGCAAGAAAAACACCATCGAAGTTGGTTCCTTGGGCCAAGGCGGGTTGCAGGGGATGACTTCCCCAAGGTGCCGGTAAGTGAAGTCAACCCTACTAAGATAAACTTGCACAGGAAAGGGTGGCTTTGAGTCCTATAACTCTGTTGAACCAGAGAGTCCTTGAATTTGGACTAAGGACAGGCTGTTGGCTTACTGCTCTGGCAAGAACTATCTTAGCATTGTTGATCATGATTAGATTAATTTTATGGACAAGACAGGAGGAACTTAAAGGAACACCATTACTAAGGCCAAGGTGGTGGCAAACCTCCAGTGTTATTGAGGGTGGCTTATAGATACAATAGCTAAAAATTGAAAAAGAAGCTACACTAAGTGTTATATGAACAAGGGTATTAACTAAGTTAGATTGATTTTATGAGCTCAAAATACTTATAAAAATTGCAGAAAACTTTAGAAAATGAAAGAGAGGAGAAATGTCACCCCAAACCAAGAAGGGGTTGTTTGGAAGCCTCCTAGGTGTTGTATCAAGCATATACCTTCAATATATGAAACTATTCACTAAAAGCGACAAAGCAAAAGCTCTTCAAAATCTTATAAAACACAATATTTATTTAGAGACACGTGTATACAGAGAAAATTTCCGATAGATATGATTGAGAAAATATATTTTTGACCTATCTAAGGTTAAGAAAGCTTCTGAGAAAATGATAATGGAATGATAGCAATATGGATGAAAAGAAAAGCAAAGAAGTTTAAGCAAGTTGTGGGTGTAATCTGCTCTAAAGTCTCCTCCAATCCACAACATGTGAGACAATCCGCAACTCAAACACAAAGTAGATCTATAGCAACATAGTATGAGTGGTTAGTATGAAAATCTGAACTAATTCATGATCCAATCCAACCATTCAATACATAAATCATCAACACTAATGTATGTTTGATTTACCCTAATAAAACTAATTTACCAAGGAATGTTAGCATATAGAACAACAAAATGAGTAAGGAACAAGATCACCTCTTGTTTAGTTGATCACAAGATTAATCTCAATGATCCAAAATGTCCTCCAAAGCTTTCTTTATTCATCCAAAAGTGTGAGAAGATTGGGCAACTAATTGCTCAAAAAATCCCAAGAGCAATGAGTGAGTGGAAGTTGGCTAGAAGCAAGAAGATGGCAAGAAACCGGTAGCATAACAATAGCTCAAAAGAATGGTAGGAAAAAGGTGGGGGAAGGCTTCTCTTTATACCTCAAAAGGCAAAGAGAAGGAGTTTAGATGATTACCAAGTCATGGGGCAGGCAAATGCATCAATCTCTAAGAGCCCACTTAGGAGTTTAGGAGGAGAGAGATTGATGAAGTGGATGGCTAGATCTTGTCTTGGGATGAAGTAACACCCTCAAAGGCACTAGGCATTAGAGGAGGGCCCACTTTCTTAGAATAGCAAGTGGGGTTAGGTTTAGAGTGAGATGAGTGATCATCTAACAAAGGGGGTGCACCACTAAGAGGGCGTGAGCTTTTGGGTGAGTGTAGTTAGGTTTAGAGTTAGGTTTTGTGCACAGTTAGGGTTTTGGGCCAAGTCTAGGAGGGCGCTGCACATGTGTGGAGTGTCTTTCCACTTCTAGAGGCTAGATTTGGGGATTTGGTTGTTAGTGGGTCGTTTTTTCTGATTAGGGCAAGGTTTAGAAGGTTGAAAAAAGTGAATTAATAGGTTGAACTAAGTTGGAAAAAGGTTAGATGGAGTTTAGGAGCTAGGTTAGGAGGGTCTTTTCTTGCCACTTTCCATCCATCTCACTCACAAACTCAAAGTTTACAATGTTTTTATGACATTTAATAATGTCATTTTAGCAATAAAAATTATTTGTTTTTCCTATTTTGACTCTAAATTATGGACTAAGACATAGTAAACTTGAATCCATTGAGATGAAACTTGGTCCCATGGGTGTAGGAAGTGCTATTCCATTCATTTTGAGCACAAAATAACCTATCTTTATGCAAAAAGGCAGGGTTTTACAATATTTAGCTCAAAAATAATTAATTAATTAAATTTACAAAATTTAATTAATTAAAAACTCTACCCTAGACTGTGAAATTAGGAAACTGAGACCTTTTGGCATGGTCATTTACAATATTCCTAAAGGTTACCAAATGAATGAGACAACCAGGCCTTCCACCACTTTGGAGGAAGTCAAATGGAGGGAAAAACTCAAGGGAAATTCATTTAGAATCATGCATTAGACAACTTTGAGGATAAACCCACGATGAAAAGGAAATCCACGATGGATCACCTAAGGCACTGACCTAACTATGATCCATTCAAACTTATTACATTATAAACTACCTTGGGGGTGCGGACATTTAGTTTACAAAAATTTAAGTGTTGGGGTATGTCGGATACCCAGTAGAACCATGCTTGTCTTCAACATAGATGAACACTTCATGCTTTGTAGGGATTTGACCCACAATCTTTGAATAGAAGCGGTCCAACAAAGCTGTAAGGCTCCGTTGGATTACTAGGATAGGATTTCCAAGCTAGACCACCCCTCACTCCACAGGTGCCATGCCATGTAATTTGATTTACTCATTGATTTCAAGAACTTGTGTTTTGTTCAGTTTGAAACAAAAGCGATTATTTGGATTAAGGGTCCAATTTATGAAATCATCCACTCGGAGAGAATGGATAATGTGGTCACACAGTTCATGCGTAAACAAGTTTGAAGCGACAACTGAAAACTCAAAAATGTTTCTTTGTTAGGTTTTTATGCTCCGAGGTGGAATTGGTCGAGAATCCTCGAAATGGTTTGGGATGGAACTTGCAACCGGGCATATCCACTACGAAAACCGAGAGTCAGTTGAGGAACTGTTGTCTCCGTTAGATTTTTGGCATAGGATTTTAGCCAGATCACCCCTCACTCATGGTTACAATCCCTATAAAGTTGTTTTTTCATTTGATTTTGCCGAGAACTCATGTTTTCTCGATGAAGTATATTGCAACATTTGAATTTAGAGTCCAATTTGAAGCCATTCACCGAGAAGATGGACAATGTGATTACCTATTCCATACCTAAAACAAGCATACAACATCTCACAAAACTCAAAAAATGTTGCTCCATTATGCTTTTATTCAGCGAGAAGGAATTGCCAAGAGTCCCAAAATGGTTTGGCATGCCATATACAGCCCCGAACATAAGCGAAAACGGGGCTTCGGTTGAGGCAGTCGACCGATGAATTATTGGGATAAAGATTTCATCTCGGCATCCCTCGCTCCAGTTGCCACCCGGTGTTGATTTTTTCACAGTGTTTTCTCACCACACTGTTTATCCCAATCCCGTTTTCAATCACTCCTTATCACTCAAAATGTTTAATACTTGCCCAATATTAATGAAATTTGCAAACATTAATGCATATTAATGTTAGCAAATGAAATTTTGACTGAAACACAAATAAATAATCTTTTCAATGACTGTACAAAAAACTCAGAAATTATAACAAGCACACATTTAATGACACAATAAATTTTTGGTCAAATCGATCCTGGAAAAACCCGATTGGAAAACCGGTGAGAGAGAGGAGTTCTTCTTATTTCTTCAAGTGGGAAATTACATCCAAGCAAAAATAGAAGCCAACAACAAAATTGCTTATCTCTTCCCTCGTTTTGGGTGGCAGAGGCTCTGAGGAAGAGTAACCGAGCGCAACTCGAAATCCATGCAAGCGATTGATGCCGTGCGAGTTGTCACGAGGACTGTCTGGATTTTGGAAAATCGTGCAGTTGCAATGCAAACATAGCGGTGTCTGGTTGTCACGGATCCATTAAATCGCCTTGCGCTTGAAAGCGTGTTGTTACGGTGTATAGCAGTGCAATCATGCGTGCCAAATCCGATACCCGTGCGGATTGGCCCCAATATTGTTGGCTACCTCGGTTTGGCTTAGCCTTGAAAATGCGGCCTCTTTTCTTCTCTTTCCTCTTCAGAAAATGAAAACTATTCTCCTGTTCTTGCTCTCTCAACCTCTCAATCTCTCAATCTCTCCAAGAAGAATGACTTCTCATTTGGCCTTTTCCTCCTTTAGAATCCCTCATAGGAAGTGACTTTTAGGTTTCCCGCTGCGATCCAGGGCTCACATTGCCCAAGATCAGCGGTGAGAATCACGTCTCCATTAAATTCACTTTATTTAATTTTATCACCCAACTAAATAAAGCCAGCAGTGCTTTAAGTTCCTAAAGTCACTTTTCACTTTCTGTTGGTTTCGGCGCACGCCCGCCGAAGTGACTTTATGAATAAGACCCACTTTTAAGTTGTGGGCCACATTCCTAGGTAAAGTTTAAAAACCCATAGGAACCACTTGTCCAAGGTACAAATCTTCATTAAAATTTAACACTCCATCTTATGGGAAAGTGTTCTCCACCACACCAAATTTCTCAAAAATGAACATGCTTGCCAGTGGTAGGCAACCGTCAAAATATCCGCTAACTGCTCATCCGTTGGCACAAACTCAAGCTTTACAATGCCCCTCTGAACATAGTCATGTATGGAATGATATCGAATGTCAATATGCTTAGATCTATCATGAAATCCTGGATTCTCCGTAAGCTTGATACAACTCTGATTGTCTGATAAATCACGGTGGGATCAAACAATCTCGATAGGCTAAACAGCATCTTGCAATGGCATCCACTCACTGGCAAGCCCGGACTAGCTGCCATACTCTTCAGGAAGAACTTGGGTGCAGCGACTTACGCTTCAGAGTGAACCATGACTGGCTGCCAAGACCCAATAAAACAACATCCGGTACTCTTAGGTCGAAACCTCCTGCCCAATCAGTGCAATGTATCCTGCCAGTCTCACCCCATCTCTACGGACATACTCCAGTCCAAAGTCTAATGTGCCCTGTAGGTAGCGAAGGACGTGTTTTGCAGCAGACCAGTGTACCTGCTTGGGTTCCACCATGAACTAGCTCAGGTGTGAGCGCAAAACCTTATATCACGGTAGAGTGTTGATCGAATACATCAAGGAACCAATCAACTGGCGATATAAAGTAGGGTTCACCAACATAGAAGCTGAAGTGTTGATCTTCAGCCAGTTGGTGATCATAGGAGTGGTTGTGGTTTGCAATCCACCCATGTTGAACACACTAAATTATATCAGCTGCATTACCTTCCCACTGTCCGAGGGAAGATATGCCCCTCCCCTCCACGCCCTTACCTCCAACCCAGAAATAGTGCGTAGGTCAATGTGTCATTTCGCATCAAACTCACGAAGCAAGGTCCTCTGCAGCCCTCAATCGATCCTCCTGCGCCCGGAAGTGATGAAAAGGGTCATCCATAGAGAGCAGAATAAGTGGCTCACCCCGATCACAATGTAATAGAGTTCCTCGACTCCTCACCGATGAAACAATCGCTTAGCGGTAGTATCAATTTGTGAATACCAGCTCTTGGGGCATGGAATCCCTTTGATCCACCGAAAACTGGCGTACGCGGAGATCTCCGGCTGTACTTTGACCTTTCGATCTAAAACCCGTTCGGAAATCACGGTATTCACATCCATCATTGGATATGACCATCTACTGTTTGCAATGGAAACAAGCGATAAAGACAGATGTATATCTAGCAACAGGTGCGAAAATCTCATCGTAATCCACTCCCTCTACTGTGAGAATCTCTTGCCATGAACCGAGGCCTTGTACTTCTCAATCGCCATCGCGGCATGCTTGATCTTAATAGAGCCATCTAGAAGTTACAACAGATTTCCCCTCAGGTCGGCACCACCTCCCAAACATCATTCTCCATGATGGAGACGTACTCCTCCACCATAGCCTCTCTCCAAACTACCAGCGGTTGGCGGCTATCCTCATAGCTTAAGAGGCTGGGACTACCTTCGATGTTGGTCTGTATGTGAACAAAAAATCTCCATTAGCCTACTCTAAGTATCCTCTTGATCCTCAAAATCCTTCGCCTCCCTCGAGTCTCCACGGAAGCCACTTGGGCTATCTTCCCTGAAGGAACCTCCCTCATCATCAACTCTTTCGAAGGCTGAACACGGAACCACGACCAGCAGGTGCTTTCTGTGACCACGTACTTGGCTGCTGCTGCACTTTGAACACATGCATGCACAGGAACCTGTACCGCAATACGTAGGCGAATTTTGTCTCCTCCCGGAAGTTACCATGGTACTACCAACTAGTGGTTATCTTGTGAACCAGGTGAGCTGCCGATGGCTTGCTCTGGACTGCTTGTGGAACCACCACCTGTGACCTTGTAACTCCGTAAACACCTGTACCTGCTGACCCTTGTGGTCCTGACCCCTGTGGCCTGAACCCTGTCCCGGACTCCCTTGTTGTGTGCTAGGAGTCGGTGGCTTTCTCTGATCTAAATCTCGAGATCTTTCATAGGCCTTCTGCTCCTCGATCTTTACATCCCGTCGAACAACCGCTCTCTTCAATGCGGGTATGTAAATCCGGTACATATGCAGAGACCTCGCGTAACCACAAAGATGCCTTCTCTGGTGGGTTCCATCTTCTTCCTCAACTCTTTGGGGATGAATGAATAGGTGACACAACCAAAGATAAGTAAGTGTCCCACCTGAAGATACGCCCGATTAAAGCCTCATCGGTGTCCACATTCCCCAAGCTCTATAGGGACTCACGATTGCAAGTAAACCCATGATCGTTGGAGCCTCTTAGCTCGAAGTAACCCGATCATGGATGTCCTTTCGAGATATTACCCTATGATGGATCATTCTTCCTCTCTGCAACCCTGGATTGATGGGGGTTGTAGTAACGAATCTCTCTCAGGATGCCCTCTCTCACACAATAGTCATCAAAATCATTGGGGTATACTCCCCTCCGTTATCTGACCTCAAACACACGGATCTTTGCCCGTTTGGTTCTCCACAAGGCAGACTCTTGGAGTTGGCGAAGACCTCTCCCTTGGTCTTCAAAGAGTAGATCCAGGTCTTCCTTGAATATCGTAGACAAGACGCCGTCTGGGATAACCACTCAAGGGAAGGAGATGACATCCTGCTAACATCCAAGTGAATCAAATCCAAGATCCTGCTGATCTGCTGTCACTAGAAGGAAATGGAGCCTTGGCATACTTGCCCATGGCGCATCCTCTACAAACATCATACTGCATCCAATCTTGAAGTCACGGCAACCCACGTGGTAATGTCCCTCGGTATCCTCGATTTAAGTGAAGGTGACCCATCCCTCATTGCCGTCTAGCACAAATCTTTCTGGCGGTTGATGCTGCAAGTCAATCAACTTCACGAAGCGTAACTGTACAACTTCTCTGGCGTTTCGATCACTCTAGCGAGCAATATTCCTCCCTTGGGATACAAAAGCACTTGTCCCCCCTCGGAATACTACCCCATAGCCTCGATCCTCAATGGTAGAAACTGAAACAAGGTTCCATGTCAGAAGCACGGAACCTAGAATGAGTCAATTTATGAGGAGGAAGTGACTCCCTCTAAAATATAACAGTCCCCACCCGGCTGCTCTCAACGGTCGGTAAATGCCAAGCACCACATCAGTCTCTAGTGCCCTCTCTGTTAACTCTGAAAACTGACTCCTGATACCAGTCATGTGACGGGAAGCGTCACTATCAATGTACCAAACTACAGAAGATGAAGTGCTAGAAGACAAACCAGCAACTAAAGAGAACTCCTACATTCAATGCTTTGAGAACTGTCACTTCTTTGTTGAAATTTTGCAACATTCTTCTTATTCCCCTTCTTCCTCTCCCTCGGTAGCCGCGCCATGCCTGTTTAAAACTGAAGCCCAACAGCGGACTTTATCATATCTTTCTCCCCTTTCTTAGGCTTTCCTTTCTCATTGTGTCCTCCAGGGTGCCCCTCTTCTTGGTTTCTTTCCTTTTCCTTTAGGCTGCCAAGGTGCCACATTCTCCTCATCCTCATGCACCACTTTGAGAAGAGCCCACACCATTTAAATACCTACGGGTATCCTCACATTCAGAATACATCCAGCCTATCGAGGAAGGGGACATTCTCCTAGCTGCAATGCCCTCCATGAACCACATTACGGTTTGGCCACACCCGTTCAAGGTTGTCCTCGCAAACTCTGTCTTGGGTATCACCTCCCCCTTGACTCCAAACTTCGTCTGTCACATGTGTGATCCAAGAAAGATAACATGTGACTGATTTGGACTTAGTCATCTTGATGCTCTTCAATTTCTCAAAGCACCATTTCCACATTTCTCATTGGAGATTACGAAACAAGTTTTTAAGGCTGTCCACATCCTGTGTACACCATAATGTAGAACACATAGAATAATATGGTCCTTCCATAGCATCAAACAATATCCTCTTTGCTTGATGTCCTTCTTAGTGAAGGAAATCAAAGGCGAGAAATTTGAATGGGTCGGAATAACCATCACGGAACAAACGTTTCCTCAACATTATCCATGACTCATTCTCTGTGAAATAGAAACACTTATCCTTGCCTTCCATGAACCTGGGTTAAACCCCACCCAACCTATCTCAACTCCATAGGCACAGCCATGACTAAATCCAACTCCATTTGAGGCCAAAATAACTCTGATGCTAACTACTTTGAGAAACAGATTTACGCCCTCTTGATTCCATTATCCAGCACTGGCGTCCCAAAGCAGTGAAAATTTATTGAACCAAATTTTACATTATTGCTTTTACTTACGATGACGAGCTCGATACCATGTTGATTTTTCCGCGGTGTTTTCTCACCCTACAATTTATCCCAATCAGGTTTTAGTCTCTCCTTATCACTCCAAAATGTTTAATGCCTTTCCCAATATTAATGAAATTTGCAAACATTAATATGCATAAAATTTCGAAATGAAATTTTGGTTGAAACACATGAAATAAATAATCTTTTCAATGGTACATGTAATAAAACTCGGAAATTAAGGCAACAAGCACACATTTAGCCAACTGAAATAGAATTTTTTGAAGTCCGTCGATACAGGAAAACCCGGTGTAGGAAAAAAGCGATTGAGAGAGGAGTTCTTCTTATTTCTTCAAATTATGGAAATTACATCGGCGAGCCAAAACAACGGCATTGCTTATCTCTTCCCTAAGTTTTTAGTGCTTGAAATATCTGAGGAAGAAACCCAACAATGCAACCTCGAGAAATCCGTGCACAAGCCAGTAGGTACCATACGGTATGCGGACTTCAGAAGAAAAATCGTTACTGATTTTAATGCGGCATCTGTTGGTAGAGTATGGAGTACATCACGGATCGTCATCGCCCCTTCTACGAAAAGCGATGTTGTTAGAATTATGCTCGCCAATTAAAGGAAATATATTGCATTACCAAATCCATCTTGTCTGATTATTTAATCTTTGTTGGGTACGCCTCGATTTGCGTGCCAGTAGCCTTGAAAATCGTGCCTCCTCTTTTGCTTCTCTTTCCTCTTGAGGAAAATAGAAACCCTCTCTCTGTTCTTCCTCTCTCTCCAACCTCTAAAATCTCTCATGAAAAGAATGACTTCTCATTTGGCCTTTTTCCTCCTTTAAATTTCCATTGACTTTTAGGTTTCCCTTTTGATTCAAGGGTTCACATTGCCCAAGATCAACGGGTGAAATTAAATGCTCCATTAAATTCACTTTATTTAATTTCACTCACCCAACTTAAATAAAACCCACTTGGTGCTTTAAGTTCCTAAGTCACTTTTCACTTTCTAATTTAAGTTCACTTTACCACTTATAAAAGTGACTTTATGAAAAAGACCCATTAAAGTTCACTTTACCACTTATAAAGTGACTTTATGAAAAAGACCCACTTTTAAGTTGTGGACCACATTCCTAGGTAAAAGTTTAAAAAACCCATAGGAACCACTTGTCCAAGGTACAAATCTTCATTAAAATTTAACACTCAGAAGTTGCTTTACTCATTGATTTCAAGAGCTAGTGCTTTGCTCAGTTTGAAGCAATGCAGCATTTGGATTAACGGGTCCAATTTATGAAATAGTCCCTCAGGAACGAATGGTTAATGTAGTTCACAGTACATGCCTAAACAAACTTGCAGCATCTCACGGAACTCAAAAATTCTACTCCGTTAGGTTTTTATGCCCTAAGGAGGAATTGGCCAAGAGTCCCTGAAATGGTTTGGGATGCAACTTCGAACTAGGCATAAAACGAAAACCGAGACTAGGATTGAGGAACCGTCGACTCTGATGGATTACTAGAATAGGATTTCAGCTAGACCACCCCTCACTCCTGAGTGCCATGCCTCATAAGTTTCTTTACACATTGATTTGGAGAACTAGTGTTTTTCTTAGTTTGAAGCAATGTAGCATCTGGATTAAGTGGTCTAATTTATGAAATCGTCCCTCAGAAGCATATGGATAATGTGGTCACCTATTCCATGCCTTAAAAAACTTGAAACATCTCACGGAACTCAAAAATGTTGCTCCGTTAGTTTTTTATGCCCTGAGAAGGAATTGGCCAAGAGTCCCCGAAATGGTTTGGGATGCGACTTGCAGCTGGGCATATCACGAAAGCCAAGACTCAGATTGAGGAACCGTCATCTCCGTTGGATTCCTGGCATAGAATTTTAGCTAGAGAACCCTTCATTCTCAGTTCAAATCCCTCATAAATTGTTTTTTTCTTCTATTTTGAGAAATAGTGATTTTCTCAGTAAGAAGCAATGCAACATTTGGATTTAGCTGTCCAAATTAGGAAACCATGCCTCGAGAGCAGATGGACAATGTGGTCACATAGTTCATGCCTAAACAAGCATGCGACATAGGAATTGGCCAAGATTCATCGAGATGGTTTGGAATGCCACTTGCAATTGGGCATAAAACAAAAATCAAGACTCAAATTGAGAAAAAGTCGACTTCGATGGGGTGATTTAGGGGTGCAATTAGTAAGAAGAAATGCAACATTTGGATTTAGGGGGAAAACGTCAGTAAGAAGCAATGCAACATTTGGATTTAGGGGTCCAATTTATGAAATCGTCTCGTTGGAGAGGATGGATAATGTGGTCACATATTCCATGCCTAAACAAGCTTGCGACATCTCATGGAACTCAAAAATGTTGGTCCGTTAAGTTTTTATGCCCTAAGAAGGAATTGGCCAAGGGTCCCTAAAATGGTTTGGGATGCGACTTGCAACTGGGCATAAAACAAAATCCGAGACTCGGATTGAGGAACCGTCAACTCCGTTAGATTAATAGGACATGATTTCAGCTAGACCACCCCTTACTCCTGGGTGTCATGCCTCGTAAGTTGCTTTACTCATTGATTTCGAGAACTAGTGTTTTTCTTAGTTTGAAGCAATGCATCATTTGGATTAAGGGGTCCAATTTATGAAATCATCCCTCAGGAGCGGATGAATAATGTTGTCACCTATTCCATGCCTAAACAAGTTTGCAACATCTCACGAAACTCAAAAATGTTGCTCCGTTAGTCTTTTATGCCCCAAGAAGGAATTGACCAAGAGTCCTCGAAATGGTTTGGGATGCGACTTACAACTAGGCATATCACAAAAATCTAGAGTCAGATTGAGGAACCGTTGTCTCCGTTGGATTCCTGACATAGGATTTTAGCTAGTGCACCCCTCATTCCCAGTTTCAATCCCTTAGTTGTTTTTTTCATCTATTTCGAGAAATAGTGTTTTGTTCAGTAAGAAGCAATGCAACATTTGGATTTAGCAGTCCAATTTAGAAAACCATGCCTCGAGAGAAGATGGACAGTGTAGTCACCTAGTCCATACCTAAACAAGCATGCAACATCTCATGGAACTCAAAAATGCTGCTTTGTTAGGCTTTTATGCCCTGAGGAGGAATTGGCCAAGACTCCCCGAAATGGTTTGGGATGCCACTTGCAACTAGGCATAAAACGAAAATCGAGAATCGGATTGAGGAACCATCAACTTCGATAGATTACTCGGATAGGATTTCATGTAGAGCACCCCACTCCCAGGTGCCATGCCTCGAAAGTTGCTTTATTCATTGATTTGGAAAGCTAATGTTTTACTCAGTTTGAAGCAATGCAACATTTGGATTAAGGGGTCCAATTTATGAAATCGTCCCTCAGGAGTGGATGGATAATGTGATCACCTAGTCTATGCCTAAACAAGCTTGTTGCATCTCACAGAACTCAAAAATGATGCTCTGTTAGGTTTTATGCCCTTACTAGGAATTGGCCAAGAGTCCCTGAAATTGTTTGGGATGGGACTTGCAACTAAGCATAAAACAAAAACCAAGACTTGGATTGAGGAACTGTCGACTCCGATGGATAACTAAGATAGGATTTCAGCTAGAACACCCCTCACTCTCGGGTTCCATGCCTCGAAAGTTGCTTTACTCACTGATTTCGAGAACTAGTGTTTTGCTCAGTTTGAAGCTATGCAACATTTGGATTAGAGGGTCCAATTTATGAAACCATTACTTGGAAGCAGATGAATAATGTGGTCACCTAGTCCATGCCTAAGCAAACTTGCAACATCTTAGAAAACTCAAAATTATTTCTCCGTTAAACTTTTATGCCCTGAGGAGGAATTCGCTAAGATTCCTCGAAATGGTTTGGGATGCGACTTTTCACTGAGCATATCAGGAAAATCGAGAGTTGTATTGAGGAACCGTCGACTCTGATGGATTATTAGGATAGGATTTCAGCTAGACCACCCCACTCCCGAGTGCCATGCCTCGAAAGTTGTTTTACTCATTGATTTCGAGAAACTAGTGTTTTGCTTAGTTTGAAGCAATGCATCATTTGGATTCAGGGATCTAATTTATGAAATCATCCTTCGGGAGCGAATGGATAATGTGGTCACCTAGTCCATGCCTAAAAAAAATTGCAGCATCTCACGGAACTCAAAAATGTTTCTCCATTAGTCTTTTATACCCTGAGGAGGAATTGTTCAAGAGTCCTCGAAATTATTTGGGATGTGATTTGCAACTGGGCATATCACGAAAATCGAGAGTAGGATTGAGGAACAGTCATCTCCATTGGATTCCTGACACAAGATTTTAGCTAGAGCTAGGAAACCATGCCTCTGGAACGGATGGACAATGTGGTCACCTATTCCATGCCTAAACAAGCAGGCAACATCTCATGGAACTCAAAAATGTTGTTTCATTAGGCTTGTATGCATTGAGGAGGGATTGGCCAAGTCTTTGAATTGGTTTGGGATGCCACTTGCAACTGGGCATAAAACAAAAACTGAGACTCGGATTGAGGAACCATCGACTTCGATGGATTACTGGGATAGGATTTCATCTAGAGCATCTCTCACTCTTGGGTTCCATGTCTCGGAAGTTGTTTTACTCATTCATTTCGAGAACTAGTGTTATGCTCAGTTTGAAGCAATGCAACATTTGCATTAAGGGTTTCAATTTATGAAATCGTCCCTCAAGAACGGATGGATAATCTAGTAACCTAGTCCATGCCTAAACATGCTTGCAGCATGTCACGAAACTCAAAACTGCTACTCCGTTAGGTTTGTATGCCCTGAAGAAGAATTGGCCAAGAGTCCCTGAAACTGTTTGGGATGCGACTTGCAACTGGGCATAAAACGAAAACCGAGACTTGGATTGAGGAACCGTCGACTCCGATGGATTACGAAGATGGGATTTCAGCTAGACCACCCTACTCCTGGGTGCCATGCCTAGCAAGTTTCTTTACTCATTGATATCGAGAACTAGTGTTTTTCTTAGTTTGAATAAATGCAACATTTGGATTAAGGGGTCCAATTTATGAAATCGTCCCTCAGGAGAGGATGGATAATGTGGTCACCTATTCCATGCCTAAACAAGCTTGTAGAATCTCAAGGAACTCAAAAATGTTGCTTCGTTAGTCTTTTATGCCATGAGGAGGAATTGGCCAAGAGTCCCCGAAATGGTTTGGGATGCGACTTGCAATTGTGCATATCATGAAAACCGAGACTTAGATTGAGGAATCGTCATCTCCGTTGCATTCATGGCATAGGATTTTAGCTAGAGCACCTCACACTCACAGTTCCAATCCCTCAGAAGTTGTTTGTTTAATCGATTTCGAGAACTAGTGTTTTGCTCAGTAAGAAGTAATGCAACATTTGGATTTAGGGGTCCAATTTAGGAAACTATGCCTCGAGAGTGGATGGACAATGTTATCAACTAGTCCATGCCTAAACAAGCATGCAACATTTCATGGAACTAAAAAATGTTGCTCCATTAGGATTTTACGCCCCGAGGAGGATTTTCCCAAGAGTCCCAGAAATGGTTTGGGATGCCACTTGCCACTTGGCATAAAACAAAAACTGAGACTTGGATTGAAGAACCGTCGACTTCAATGGATTATGGGGATATGATTTCATCTAGAGCACCCCTTACTCTCGGGTGCCATGCCTCAGAAGTTGTTTTACTCATTGATTTCAAGAACAAGTGTTTGGCTCAGTTTCAAGCAATACAACAATTGGATTAAGGGGTACAATCTGTGAAACCATCCCTTGTGAGAAGATTGATAATTTGGCCACATAGTCCATACCTAAACAACCTTGCATCATCTCACAGAACTCAAAAATGTTGTTCCGTTAGGTTTTTATGCCCCGAGGAGGAATTGACCAAGAGTTCCCGAAATGGTTTGGTATTCGGCTTGCAACTCGGCATATCACGGAAACCAAGACTCGGATTGAGGAATCGTCGTCTCCGTTGGATTCCTGGCATAGGATTTTAGCTAGAGCACCCCTCACTCCTGGGTCCAATCCCTCGGAAGTTATTTTTCTCATTGATTTTGAGAACTAGGGTTTTGCTTTATTTAAAGCAATGCAACATTTGGATTTAGGAGTCCAATATATGAAACCATGACTCGGGAGAGGATGAACAATGTGGTCACATAGTCCATGCCTAAATAAGCTTGCAACATCTCACAGAACTAAAAAATGTTTCTCTATTATCTTTTTATGCCCTGAGGAGTAATTGGCCAAGAGTCCCCGAAATGGTTTGGAATGCGACTTGCAATTAGACATAAAATGAAAACTTAGTCTCAGATTCAAGAACCGTTGACTTCATTGGATTTCTGGGATAGGATTTCAGCTAAATCACCCCTCATTCTCAGGTTCCATGCCTCTGAAGTTGTTTTAGTCATTGATTTCGCGAATTTGTGTTTGGCTCAGTTTGAAGCAATGCATCATTTGGATTAAGGTGTCCAATTTATGAAACCGTATCTCGTGAGAAGATCGATAATGTGATCACCTAGTCCATGCCTAAACAACTTTGCAATATCTCACAAAACTCAACAATGTTGCTCCGTTAGGTTTTATGCCCTGAGGAGGAATTGGCCAAGAGTCATTGAAATGGTTTGGGATGTGACTCGCAACTCAGCATATCACGAAAACCGATACTTGGATTGAGGAATTGTCATCTTCATTGGATTCCTGGCTTAGGATTTCAGTTAGAGTACCCCACACTCCTAGGTTAAATCCCTCAGAAGTTTTTTTTTCATCGATTTTGAGAACTAGGGTTTTGCTTAGTTTGAAGCAATGCAACATTCAGATTTATGGGTCCAATATAGGAAACCATGTCTCGGGAGAGGATGGACAATGTGGTCACATAGTCCATGCCTAAACAAGCTTGCAACATCTCATGGAACTCAAAAATTCTGCTTTGTTAGATGTTTAAGCCCTGAGGAGGAATTGGCTAAGAGTCCCCAAAATAGTTTGGAATGCGACTTGCAATTAGGCATAAAACGAAAATCGAGTCTCGGATTGAGGAACCGTTGACTCCGATGGATTCCTGGGATAGGATTTCATTTAGAGCACCCCTCACTCTCGGATGCAATGCCTCATAAGTTGCTTTACACCTTGATTTTGAGAACTACTGTTTTTCTCAGTTTGAAGCAATGCAACGTTTGGATTAAAGGAACCTATGAAACCGTGCCTCAAGATCAGATGGACAATGTGGTCACATAGTCCATGCCTAAACAAGCTTGCAGCATCTCACAAAACTCAAAAATGTTGCTTCGTTAGGTTTTTATGCCCTAAGGAGGATTGGCCAAGAGTCCCTGAAATGGTTTGGGATGCGACTTGCAACTGGGCATAAAATGAAAACCGAGACTCGGATTGAAGAACCATCGAATCCGATGGATTACTAGCATAGGATTTCAGCTAGACCACCCCACTCCTGATTGGCATGCCTTGGAAGTTGTTTTACTCATTGATTTGGAGAACTAGTGTTTTGCTCAGTTTGAAGCAATGTAGCATTTGGATTAAGGGGTCTAATTTATGAAATCGTCCCTCGGGAGCATATGGATAATGTAGTCACCTAGTCCATGCCTAAACAAGATTGCAACATCTCACGGAACTCAAAAATGTTGCTCCGTTGGTTTTTTATGCCCTGAGGAGGAATTGGCCAAGAGTCCCCGAAATGGTTTGGGATGCCACTTGCAGCTGAGCATATCACGAAATCCAAGACTCGGATTGAGGAACCGTCGTCTCCGTTGGATTCGTGGCATAACATTTTAGCTAGAGCACCCCTCACTCTCGATTCCAATCCCTCAGAATTTGTTTTTTTCATCTATTTCGAGAAATAGTGTTTTGCTCAGTAAGAAGCAATGCAACATTTGGATTTAGCGGTTCAATTTAGAAAACCATGCCTCGAGAGAAGATAGACAATGTGGTCACCTAGTCCATGCCTAAACAAATATGGACATCTCATAGAACTCAAAATGTTGTTATGTTGGGCTTTTATGCCATAAGGAGGAATTGGCCAAGATTCCTCGAAATGGTTTGGGATGCCACTTGCAACTGGGCATAAAACAAAAATGGAGACTCAGATTGAGAAAACGTCGACTTCAATGGATTACTCGGATAGGATGTGATCTACAGGACCCCTCACTCCCGGGTGCCATTACTTGGAAGTTGCTTTACACATTGATTTCGAGAACTAGTGTTTTGCTCAGTTTGAAGCAATGCAACATTTGGATTAAAGGGTCCAATTTATGAAACCGTCCCTTGAGAGCAGATGGATAATGTGGTAAGCTATTCCATGCCTAAACAAGCTTGCATCATCTCATGGAAATAAAAAATGTTGCTCCGTTAGGTTTTTATGCCCTTAAAAGGAATTGGCCAAGGGTTCCTAAAATGGATTGGGATGCGACTTGCAACTGGGCATAAAACTCCATTGGATTACTCCATTGGATTACTAGGATAGGATTTCAGCTAGACCACCCCTCACTCCCGGGTGCCATGCCTTGTAATTTGTTTTACTCATTGATTTTGAGAACTAGTGTTTTGCTGAGTTTGAAGCAATGCATCATTTGGATTAAGGGGTCCAATTTATGAAATCATCCCTTGGGAGCGGATGGATAATGTGGTCACCTAGTCCATGCTTAAACAAGTTTGCAGCATCTCACGGAACTCAAAAATGTTGCTCCGTTAGTCTTTTATGACCTGAGGAGGAATTGGCCAAGAGTCCTTGAAATGGTTTGGGATGCGACTTGCAACTGGGCATATCACGAAAACTGAAAGTCGGATTGAGGAACCATGGTCTCTGTTGGATTCCTGACATAGGATTTTAGCTAGAGGATCCCTCACTCCCAGTTCCAATACCTCGGAAGTTGTTTTTTTCATTGATTTCGAGAACTAATGTTTTCCTCAGTAAGAAGCAATGCAACATTTGGATTTAGGGGTCCAATTTAGGAAACTATTCCTCGGGAGCGAATGGACAATGTGGTCACCTATTCCATGCCTAAACGAGCATGCAACATCTCATGGAACTCAAAAATGTTTCTCCGTTAGGCTTCTATGCCCCGAGAAGGAATTGGCCAAGAGTCCCCGAAATGGTTTGGGATGCCATTTGCAAATGGGCATAAAATGAAAACCGAGACTCAGATTGAGGAACCATCGACTTCGATGGATTACTGGGATAGGATTTCATCAAGAGCATCATTCACTCCTGGGTGCCATGCCTCGGAAGTTGTTTCACTCATTGATTTCGAGACTAGTGTTTTGCTCAGTTTGAAATACTGCAACATTTGGATAAGGGGTCCAATTTATGAAATGATCCATCGGAAATAGATGGTTAATGTAGTCACCTAGTACATGCCTAAACAAACTTGAAGCATCTCGCAGAACTCAAAAATGCTACTCTGTTAGGTTTTTATGCCCAAGGGAGGAATTGGCCAAGAGTCCCTGAAATTGTTTGGGATGCGATTTGCAACTGGGCATAAAACGAAAACTGAGACTTTGACTGAGGAATTGTCGACTTTGATGGATTAATAAGATAGGATTTTAGCTAGACCACCCCTAAATCTCGGGTGCCATGCCTCGAAAGTTTCTTTACTCATTGATTTCGAGAACTAGTGTTTCGCTCAATTTGAAAAAATGCAACATTTGGATTAAGGGGTCTAATTTATGAAATCATCCACCGGGAGTGGATGGAGAATGTGGTCACCTATTCCATGCCTAACCAAGCTTGCAACATCTCGCGGAACTCAAAAATGTTGTTTCGTTAGTCTTTTATGTCATGAAGAGTAATTGGCCAAGAGTCCTCGAAATGGTTTGGGATGCGAATTGCAACTGGACATATCATGAAAATCGAGACTCAGATTGAGTAACTGCAATCTTCGTTGGATTCCTGGCATAGGATTTTAGCTATCTCACCCCACTCCCGGTTCCAATCCCTTAGAAATTGTTTTTTCCATCTATTTCGAGAAATAGTGTTTTGCTTAATAAGAAGCAATGCAACATTTGGATTTAGCAGACCAATTTAGGAAACAATTCCTCAAGAGCAGATGGACAGTTTGGTCACCTAATCCATGCTTAAACAAGCATGCAACTTCTCATGGAACTCAAAAATGCTGCTTCGTTAGGCTTTTATGCCCTGGGGAGGAATTGGCCAAGACTCCCCGAAATGGTTTGGGATGCCACTTGCAATTAAACATAAAACAAAAATCGAGACTTGGATTAAGGAACCATCGACTTTGATCGATTACTCGGATAGGATTTCATCTATAGCACCCCTCACTCCCATGTGCCATGCTTCGGAAGTTGCTTTACTCATTGATTTGGAGAGCTAGTGTTTTGCTCAGTTTGAAGCAATGCAACATTTGGATTAAGGGGTCAAATTTATAAAATCATCCCTTGGGAGTGGATGGATAATGTGGTCACCTAGTCCATGACTAAACAAGATTGTTGCATCTTACGGAACTAAAAAATGATGCTCCGTTAGGTTTTTATGCCCTTACGAGAAATTGACCAAGAGTCCCTGAAATTGTTTGGGATGCGACTTGCAACTGGGCATAAAACAAAAACCAAGACTCGGATTGAGGAACCATCAACTACAATGGATTACTAAGAGAGGATTTCAGCTAGAACACCCCTCACTCTCGAGTTCCATGCCTCGAAAGTTGTTTTACTTATTGATTTCGAGAACTAGTGTTTTTCTCAATTTGAAGCAGTGCAACATTTGAATTACGAGATCTAATTTATAAAACCATCCCTCAGGAGTGGATGAATAATGTGGTCACCTATTCCATGCCTAAAAAAGCTTGCAACATCTCATGAAACTAAAAAATATTGCTCCGTTGGTCTTTTATGCCCTGAGGAGGAATTCGCTAAGAGTCCCCAAAATTGTTTGGGATGCGACTTGCAACTAGTCATATCACGAAAACCGAGAGTTGGATTGAGGAACCGTCGAATCCGATGGATTACTAAGATAAGATTTCAGCTAGACCACCCCTCACTCCCAGGTTCCATGCCTCGAAAGTTTTTTTACTCATTGATTTCGAGAACTAGTGTTTTGCTCAATTTGAAGCAATGCATCATTCAAATTAAGGGTTTACTCTGGCTGACAGTTTTTTGCAAATAGTTTTTAGAGACTTGTTGACGGCCTCAACTTGTCTATTTGTATGGGGGTAGTAAGGAGAAGAATGAGCATGTCTAAACTCCAGCTTAGATGCTAGCATTTTCATCATTTCGTTATGAAAGTGACTGCCATGAATAGTGACAATCTCACTCGGGATACCGAAGCAGATGATAATTTGATTGAATACGAAGAAGGTGACAGTCTTCCCATTGGATGTAACTGTAGGCATGGCTTCAACCCACTTAGTAAATTAGTCAATGACCACGATAATGTGTTGATGCCCCCCAGCCGAAGTTGGGTTGCAATCCACGAAATCCACCCCCACTTGGTGAAGGGACTGATGATAATGACTAGGTGAAGAGGGCCTGGATGCGAGCGCATTTTCCGAGTGAACACCTGGTAGTGGTGACACTTCTTAACTGCTTCAATAAAATCTTTAAAGATAGTAGGCCATAAATAACCGACTCACAAATGTTTTTGGGTTGTTGCAAACCTAGACAGATGACCACCACAAGCCCCACTGTGGCAATCATTTAGGACTGACTCGGCCTCTCCGTGAGTTAAACAACGACGCAAGATATTGTCTATTCCTTGGTGATACAAATCGTCATCGACAATAGTATAATTCTTAGCTTGGTACCTTACACGGCATCGATCATCTCGCGAGAGATGTTGAGGGTACTTCAAAGTTTGGAGATAGATAACAATGTCTCCATACCAGGGGCTAGACGACGAGACAAGAAAAATATGTTCGTACATGAATGAATCAACATGGATAACATCCTCATCTGATCATGAAAATTCAGATATTAACTTCGCGAAGACTAGTGATTTTTTGGATTTCGCAGAAGCGAAATCGAGATCAAACTCTTGTAAACTGACAATCCATTTATTATATTTTCCCCCCTATGATACGCCTGGTAAGAACGTATTGAAATGGATTGAAATCAACAATCACAGTAGTCTTGCAAAGTAATATATAATGACGCAAATGTTGGACAACGTGGATGGCAGGTGTTATCCACCAGGTTGCACAAGCTGGATTTCCTGAAGAGCCGCCAAAGAATGAGCAAGCAGTGCTCATACATGCAAAATTCAGTGATTCAGCAGGGCCTGAGAAGGCCCCTTTTTCCGTAATTCCACTATTGTAATAAGTGTTATAAGTATGAGAGAATGTAAAAGGCTATTGGCCACCCTTGATCTGGGAGTGGGCACATACTCCGGAGTGTTTTTTTTTACTTGTTAATTATCTTTTCTT
>SNQJ01S0157914.1:0-22077 GCA_010110895.2 Picea sitchensis
CCCTTCTAGTAGATTCAACCACTTGTCTACAACATCTGCATCTATCTGACCTTCAAATATAGGAATATCGAAGTTTATTTGTAACTTGAAGGGGGTGACACCTCCGCTCGAAGAATATGAGTCGCCTATTGGTAGCCGTCGAAGGATTTGCACGAAACAATACATCATCTCATTCCTCTGTTGCATGAGGCCTTCCTCAAGAAACATTTTGAAAGTATCTCCTATTTCGTCATATTTATTTTCTCCTTCCATGAGAGGTCGCTTGAGTGTGCGAGATATTATTTCCTCAAGAGAAACAAGATCAAGACCCAACTCTTTGTACTCTGACCTCGTTGGGGACATGCATTAAGATGACAAGGAGAAGACCACTTTGATACCAATGATCCATATTTTATGAGCAGAATGAAATGACTACAAATTATTAGTAGGTACTTAACACAAAATAATAGAGATACAATAAAACTGGTTTTCTATTCAATAAGGAAAGTTGAAACTGTAAAATGTATCGGAAAACAAGCTTGCTGGAATGGTGGCGGCTTATCTCTGAGAAGATATGTGAAGGTTGTGCTCATTCTCAAGAAGATGATTACAATGAGGCTCTGGAGGGCCTTTTACAATAAAAAAGAATGCCCAAAACCCTAGACATACAAAAACGTAACCCTAGGAGATGAAGCTCCAAAAGTCATGTGGGTCGCGTTTGGGTAAGTTAGTACATCAACTTCCCCGGGTTGTAACGTTTGCATACAATATCCTTTTTAGGCACATGATAGCCTATTGGAAAGGTATTGTCGAGGAGATTCATTTTGGGGGAAACATTGAAGAAATTTTGATGATGCTTCGTGTTTCCCCAAAAAACGTCGTTTAGGGCCTCAAAATGGCTTCGGAAGTTTCAGGACTTGAAAAACTGCTAAAAATAGTAAATTACCAAAATTGCCAGAAAACTGTTTTGAGCCAGTTGGAAAAGGTGGGTGGCCACCGATATCCACCTGGATCAAATACAATCTGCTAATCAGGATTTAGAAGTAGCATTTGACAGTTGTCTGGAAGGTTCATATGAGCGATTTTTAAGGTGATGCACAACTGTCAGAGCAATAAGATGGATTAGAACTGAGGTCAGAGAACCCCCTACATACAAAGGTACCTCAGAGGTACACAATTTTCTCGCCATCATAGAAGAAAAGATAGCGGAGGAACAAAGGATTTCTATTCTTAACTTAGCCTTGCAAGATACCCCTACTAGATGGTGGGCCACCCATAAAGCCTCGATTATAGAGTGGTAGGATGAAAAAAAATCCATTCGATGTCGATTCTAGGAGAGGGATTTGATGAAAGAAGAAATGAAGATAGATTTCCAAGATGTGCAACTGTTCGACAGACGATCTGACCCTCAGATGCATATTGAACATTGCTTAAAGTAGTGGAGAGTTGCATTGGTACCCTCTCACCTATGGGTCCAGGTATTTTTCCATTCCTTGGGGCCTATGCCAAGGGCCTGGTATATACATGAGGAGACCAGAAGACAAATGAACCATTGGCATATGTTACAAGAACAATTTTGCAAGGATTTCTCCTTTACAAGTAAGTATCCTGAGCTCAACATTGTCCTCCAAAGAATCAGGGAAATGCTTTTTACCGACATTTGTAAAAAGAGATCAAGTCCAGTAGTATGTGATGACCATGTTCACATACTTCAGTCTAGTAAGAGTCTTGAAATTGATAAGATATATGTACCTTGCTGTAAAGTTGAGAGAGACCTAGAAAACCTTGATGGTTTAGAAGATCTTAGAAACTTAAACATTAAAGAAATGGAAGGCAGTATAGAGATTTAGGATACCATACCTAGTCACACCTATAGCTCTTATAACCATCCACTAAAGTTGCATTGGAAAGTCAATATAGGGAGCGTAGATAATCCTAATATAGCTTCTATAGGAGACTACTTGGATGAGCAAACTATGAATGAAGTACATAGTCTATTGCGGGAGTATGAGGATGTTGGTTGTGGAGCTTGATTATCTTCTGATTAAGAGGTCTTTGTTTTTCGGTCGTGTTTATAACCCATGGGGAGTGTTTACACGGAAGAATGTACAATCCTCCACACAGGGCAGTGCAGGGGGGGTTACCCCCCATATAGGGTCTGGGGGGTCCGGGGGAAAGCGGGCCCCAGAAGAAAATTTTCCTTGTAAATGTATTGTAATTTCATTGTAAATCTGAGGCCCATTCATTATCGGGTCTTAGATATGATGATAGAAGTTATGTTAGGGTTTTTTTTTTCCTTAGAAGGAAACCCTCTTTATGAAAATGTATACATTGGCTATGCATCATGGAAAATATTTCATTTGGCCGGATGCTGTGAGAGAGAAAGAAAGGAAGTTGCTTGGGTGTGTTGTGGGTTGTATCCCTTCATTCTTTGGATAATAATAAATATGAAGGGCTGGAAATTTCTATAGTGGGCCATTAGCCCACACTAGGTGAACCACATTATATCTATGTCTCTGTGCATTGTGTACCTTTTATGTTTTATTTCCGCATTTGTTTTATTTTATTGCTCAGCGATCTTGTTTTTCTAACAAGCGGTATGAGGCATAAAGAAAGGTAACTCATAGGAAAAGAGGGTTCTTGGTTCAAGTGGGAGCGATGGTGGAAGAAAGATAAAGTTTAGGGTTGAAATTTAATGGCCAAAACTACCAATTATGGAAGATGTAGATGGAAGATTATTTATATGAGAAGGATCTATTCCACCTTTGGTGTAATAACAAAGAAGCCGACGACCATGAAGAATTGAAGAATGGGAGGTTCTTGACAAAAGGCACTAGGAACAATACGGTGAGCTTGGCGATTATTCGGTGGCTTTCAATATTTTGAAAGAAAGACGTGAGGAGCTAATGGATGCATTGGCTAAATTGTATGAAAACCATCAACGTATCCAATAGGTATTTCTAATGAAGATATTATTTAATATGAAGTGTCGGAAGGTAGGTCTATTGCCGAGATCATTTTAAATGAATTTAATACAGGTTACTAATCAACTAAAGTTCACGTAAAAATTGGACTTTGATGATGATGTCATAGCTCTTCTAATCTTTGCTCATTGCCAGAAAAGATGAAATAACTTGGTCGGGGATATGCAAGTAACTTCTGTCTTTGGTTCAAACACTTTGATAATGTTGGTGTTATCCTTAGTGAGAAATCGATGGGAAAATACTTGAGGTGAGACATCGGGTAATGCGTTAAGCATGGAGAACATGGGAAGACAAAAGGATGAGAAAAGACTCGAGGGAGCTGCGAGAAGTATCTGAAGGGAAGATCCAAATCCAAATTTGGAAAGATAAATTAATGAGGAATTGTGGGAATGGAGACATCTGAAGATAGACTGTAGAGCTCCAAAGAAAAGAAGAGATGGACATGGGGAGAAAAATCAGGGGAAAGCAAATGTAACGGTGATGTGTTACAAGATGCTGATTATTTACGTAGATAATATTTCTGAGTCTTGGGTAGTAGATTGAGTCTTGATTCATGCACCACACTATAGGAATTTTTTCTAGATTATGTTCAAGGTGATTTTGATAGGTTCATTTGGGTGACAACGCACCATGAAAAATTGTTGGAGATGGGAAAGGTAAAGATAAAGAAAAGGAATGAAAACCAGTGGTTATTTAAAGAGGTAAGACATGTTCCATATCTAAGGAAAAATCTAATTTCAATAGGGTAGTTGGAAAGTGAAGGTTGTATACCCATATTTACAAATAAGGTGTGGAAGGTCACAAAGGATCATTGGTGATAGAAAAGAGAAATGATAGAAGGTAGGTACATTGTATTTATGTATTGAAGTAATACTAACTCTTCTATCTCTTTAGCTTCTACATGAATGGATACAACTCTTGTGTCATAAGTAGACTTGGACATGAGTGAGAGGGATCTGAGATACTTCACAAAAGAATTTGTTGCCAAATCTTAAACAAATTGATTTGGATTCGGTGAGCATTGTGTTTATGAAAGCACCGAAATTGATTTGATTTGAGAAAAGAAAGAAAATGAAAGGTTAGATATTGTGCATACATATGTATGGCGACTAGCTTCGAGGTATCATCTCTTGGTGGATCTCGTTATTATGTTACTTTTATTGATGGAATTCAACTAGAAAAACTTGGGTTTATTACATTCGACAAAAATATGATTTTTGATACTTTTAAGAAATGAAATCTTTGGTTGAGAATGAGATAGGAAAAAGTTAAAAGTGTCTCAGATCAGAGACAATGGAGTTGAATATTCAGAGTAGGAGTTTGATTATTATTTTTCATACCGTGGGATTCGTAGATAGAAGACATTTTCAGGAACACCATAAGAAAATGGTGTGTCATAAAAGGATGAACATGACAGAAATCATGGAGCATGCAAGAGGTATGGGAATTACATTTTGGTTTTTCTATACAGTTAAGGAAGATAAAATCTTGTTCTTTACACTTAATAAACATAGGACCTTCAATCTCTTTGGATGAGTAAAATTCTAAAAGGAGGCATGGAATTTGGAAAAGAGGTAAACTATTCCTTTTTCAAGACTTTCGGTTAAGAATTATTTGTCCATATTGATAAAGAAAATAGAAAAAAGATTAGGAAAAATCAAGAAGTGTACCTTTATTAGAAATGGTGTTAATGATTTTTTTATCTATTATGGGATTATGAAAATAAAAAATAATTAGGAGTAGAGATGTCATATTCAATGACAAGGTCATGTATAAAGATTAGTTGCGAGGGGAAAAGAAACAAGAAAAAGAAAACTAGAATACTACGATTGCTTGATGAGATCAATGGAAAATAAATTCCAAAGGTACTATAAAATAAAAATGTACAACAACATGATCATTAGGTACCTCAAACTCCTGCAAGTGTTGTTAGAATATCTAACGAAGGGTTAAAGTAGACCCTAAACAAGCTCTCCTTCATTGTATTATTTATTTTGATTGATTACGGTGAACCAAAAAGTTATGAAGAGGCAATCTTGAGGTAGACACCAAAAAGATGTGGGAACAAGGCATGAAAGAAGAAATGGATTTCTTTGTAAAATGGCAGACTTGGTACTTGGTTCATTTGCTTGCAGGAAAAAGAGAATTGCAAAATAAATGGGTTTGCAAGTTGAAGGAAGATGGAGGAAAAAGCGGTACAGGGATATACTTGTTGTAAAGGGATTTGCAAAAAATGAGTTATATGAATTGAAACATTTATCCTGTTGGTAAAAATGACATCAATTAGGACTATTTTAAGTCTTGTGGCGGTGGGAATATTTGCATCTTGAGCAGTTATATGTAAAAACAACTTTTCTCCATGGGGATTTGGAGGAAGAGATTTATATACAGCAACCATAGGGTATGAGGTCAAAGGGAGAGAAAATTTGATGGAGGTTGAAGAAGAGATTTTATGGCCTAAAGAAAGCTCAAAAAAAGAAGTGGTATTTAATTTTAGCGAGGTTTATGAAAATGAACAAGGTTTATAGTAAATGTCATTAAGTCCTGCCATGTTTATTTTAAAATGATAGAAAATGGAGGCCATATTATCTTGCTATTGTATGTAGATGACATGGCATTGGAGTGTCTAATATGAAGGATATAAATGCTCAAAATGAAATTAGCTAATTCATTTGCAATGAAGGATTTAAATGCTGAAAATAAAATCCTTAGTATGAGAATAACAAAGAGCAGGGAAAAATGCATGAAATTGACATTGTCTCGGGGTGAATACACAAAGAAGATGTTGGAGAGCTTTAGAATCTGAATGAAAAACCATTTATTACACCTTTGGCCATCCATTACAAATTAACTAAAATGTGTCCCAATACAAAGGAGGAGATAGAATACATGTCTAGGGGTCCCTTGTTCATCAACAATTGGAAGCTTGATGTATAGATGGTTTGCACAAGACCATATATTTCCCATCACGATTAGGTGTGAAGCTATATGGAAAATCCAATTAATGCTCTTGGGATCTGATGAAAGTGGATTCTTAGGTATTTGAGAGGTACTACAACTCATGCATTATGTTTTGTAGGTTCATAAAGTATTTCTACATGGATATGTTGATTAGGATATAGTGGTGATAAAGAATGTGAGGAGGAGCACCACATGGTATGTTTTTACTATAGGTGGAACAATAGTAAGTTAGATTTCAAAAATGAAAAAAGGTTTTTGCACTTTCAAAACGAGTATGTTCTTTAAAAGGCTAGTAAAGAGAGATAATTTGGATTCTGAAGGCTTATGGAGGTGGGAAAGAAGAAGAGGAAGTCTGCCAGGTTGTATTGTGACAGTTAGAGTACCATTCATCTTGCAAAACTCAACCTTCCATTAAAATACTAATAATATAAAACTTCGGGTACCATTTCATACAATCCGTCTTGGAATATGGACATTGAAGTTGGAAAATATACACACTAGCTAGAATTCTCAAGACATGTTAACTAAAGAACTAAGGGGCGAGTTCCTTCAGTTTAGGTTAGGATTCAAACATGAAGAAGAGGTCCAATATAGAAATTTTCGAGGTCAATAATTTTTCATAGTCTGATAGATACAACAATGATGGAGTTATTTGAATCAATCTCAAATTGGGATATTCTTTGGTTGTGGAGTCTTTGATTATCTTCCTAATTCATAGGTATTTGTTTTTTCGGTCATGTTTGTACCCCATGAAGTCTTTACACCCCAAAAATATTGTACACTCCTCCATGCGAGGTAGTGTAGAGGAGGGTTATAGGTCCCATACATTTGAGGTCGAGGGCAAGCAGTCCCGATAGATTCGAGGGACAAGGTTCGTCGATGGTGGTTCGGGGGTGAATCCCCTGAAATAAAAATTGCTTTGTAAATGTATATTGTAATTTAATTATAAATGAATTTTATTTCATTATAAGGTTGCATATTTGTGGTAGAAGTTATGGTAGGGTTTTGCCTAGAAAGGAAACCCTCTTTTATGAGAAATGTATTATGACTATGCATCATGGCGAATATTTTATTCTGAGAGGAAGGCATGAGAGAAAAGAAGATGAAGTTATAGCAGGTGTGTTGTAGTTTGTATCCCTTTATTTTTTGGATAATAATAAAGGAAAGGACCTAAAATTTCTCTAGTGGGCGTAGCCCACCTTTGGATGAACCACATATATCTATGTCTATTGTATTGTGTATCTTCTGTGTTTTATTTCTGCATTTGTTTTATTTTATTACTCCAACATCATGTTTTTCTAGCAGAGGACTTGTTTTAGAAAATATTCTTGGAACTAAAGGCATAAAAGGATCCATGGGAGAAATGGAAATAGAGTTGAAACACAACTCCAAGACCTGTGAAGCATAGACCATACTTCCTCAACCCTAGAATAAAAAGAAAAGGTTAAGAAAAGAAGTGGAAAATATGCTTTCCTTGGGGAGGACTGTACCCTATATGAACAACGCTTAAAATGGATTAGCCCATAGTTATCGAGAGTAAGAAATATACATAATACATTCAGGTCTGTGTGGATTATAGGAATTTTAATTCTGCATGTGTGGACGATCTGTTTCCCACACCTTTTAGTGATGAGTTATTAGATCAAGTTGAGGGAAAAGAGTCCTATTCATTTATAGATGGATTCTGGAATATCATCAAGTTAGAATCATAAGAGGAAAAAAAGAAGACTACATTCATAACCGAATGGGGATCATTCACATATAGTGTAATGCCCTTTGGTTTGAAGAATTCCCAAACAACTTTCTCTCAAATTGTGATAGCATCTTTTCAATAATTCATACACAATTTTGTAGAATTCTATGGATGATTGGATGGTGTACAACATGTTAAAATATCATGTCGAGCTACTACGGTTAATTTTTGATAGATGTAGGTGAAATCTGGATATCTATTAATCTAAGAATGTGTGTTTTCTGTGTACCTCATGGCAATATGTTAGGCCATATTGCATGTAGATAAGGAGTCATGGTAGACCCAACTAAAGTTGCGGTCATTATGAATATGTCACCACCTACAAGTGCCAAATTGTTGTGCTCCACACTGGGATATACAAGATATTACCGTAGGTTCATCATAAGATATAAAACTATTACAACACCCCATGAGAAATTGCTAAAGAAGTTTGAACTGGTCCAATGGAAGCCTGAGTGTGACAAGGTATTTGACATTCTCAAAGAGAAACTAAGTAGTGCATAGATCTTAATATTTCCAAGTGGAGTGAATTCCATGTACATGTGGATGCATCAGGCATCTCCATGGGAGCCATTTTGAATCTACCAACCTGAGAATATGGACCACTTATTTGCTTTGCTATGGAAAACTATCGCAAGATGAAAGAAACTACACAACCACTGAAGGGAAGTTTATTATGATTTATGCATTACAAAAGTTTAGACCTGCCAATGGGCTCTCGTTTCAAGTTTTTCACGACCATTACGCATTGAAATTGCCACAATTAGTAGCCGATTGTGGAAGGAAGAATTTGCATATAGCTTGTTTTTCAAGAATTTTTTAGTTTGAGGTGATTGTCAAACAAGGAATATGAAATATAGGTCTAGATCATCTTTCCAGGTTAGAGTTAGGGGAAAGTGGCGAAGCAATGGATGATCAACTTTGGGGTCTGATTTTCTCAGTTGAGGCCATTCAATTATCTTGAACTTGTTATTTGTCTTCCTCCAATTCAAGGACCTTCAATGTACTCCACCAACCCAGAAGCAACATATGGTGGTTCATGCAACATATTATCAATTAATTGTAGGGAAAGTTTACAAGTTGGGACTCAAAACATCCTTAGGAGATGTCTTGAACCATGAAAGGAAGGATATCCCGTGTGAATGAAACAATGGAGTTGTGGGAGGACACATTGGAGGTAGTATTTTGCACATAAGGTACTTCATGGTGGTTTATGGTGGGCCACATTATTTAAATATGCTAAGGAATATGATAGATCATGTGACACTTGCCAAATAGTAGGAAAGGATTGTCTCGTAGATATGAATTACCCTTTCAACCAATCATAACACTTCAATCATTTGATAAGTGAGAACATTGATTTTGTGGGCAATCAACCCCCCAAATAAGAACTCAAAGGATAGATACATCATTACCACAACTGATTACCTTACAAGATGGGATGAAGTAGAGGTAGTCTAAGATTGTTCTACAGACACAACTACTATATTTATCTTCGAGAATGTTATCACTAAATTTGGATGTCCTAGAAGTCTAACCAATGATCAAGGTACTCATTTTATAAGCAGTACAATTGCAATGTTAACGAATGAATTTATTATACAACATAATAAGATCATCCCTTACCATCTACAAGCTAATGGTACAATAGAGTCCTTCAATAAAATTCTAGAAAGTGGACTAAAAAAAGTATGTTCATAGAAGCTGGGAAGGCTGGGATGATAGAGTTCCAAAAGCAGGTCTTATGAACTACAGGACAACCATGAAGAAGTTACATAGATACACCCATTTTGATTGGTCTATGGAAAAGAAACTATTGTAACCACATGATTTATCACTTCTATTATTTATAGATCACATGCTACCCACATGACAGAGGATGGATCAATTGCGCAGAGGATTTCAGACTTGCAAGAACTTGAGGAAGAAATATTTCTAGCAGGTTTTCATCAGACAATTGAGAAGGCCAAAAAGAAAGCTTGGCATGATAGGTATATAGAGTCAAGATATTCATGCAAGGGAATAAGGATATGACAACCAATATAAAAAACATCTAGGAAATTTTCACATGCATTGGTTGGGTCCATTCATAGTTGTAGAAATCCAACACTTTAGTGCAGTCAGGCTCGCACAACTAGATGGTATCCTTCAACTAGGATAGGTGAATGGCGCCACTAAAACTAACCCATTTATCATTCTTGATCCAAAGCAAGGTTTCTCCAGGACAAAGGAGCTTATACAATAGTTAGCTTTTCATTTCTTTCATTTTCATTAATTCAGTTAATAAACGTTGGAGTGTGAATTTAATGAGCCACGTCATATAATATGTTTTAGTCTAAGTGTTTCTTTTGTCTTGAGAACCCTTACTCAGCCACAAAGAATCGGAAAAGAGCCACCATTACATTGATGAAGTCATTTAATATGATGAGGGCCCCCATTGTGTGGTTGGAGGGAGAATCCAATCTTGATCATAGCCCATGTGCCACACGTACCCATCCCCATCATACACATTATGACAACCACCATATTTCGTCAAACTTTCCGTTAATCCATAAATGCATGATACACGTAGATTCCATCTGTATTCCCACCATGCTTCTTAGTCATTAAAAGGATAGCTCAGCTTCGACCCGCGTCCACAATGGATTAGTTCATTAAAAACCAAGGTCATTTGATAGATCCTACTCTGTTATCCATCCCATCGGACATCTAAGCCTAAAACTGTGTTTATGGCCCAATCACGAGTGTATTTATGTGAGATTACAAATATTCTCCATTTATCTAGTTATAAGACTCCTTCAATCCATGAGCAACATCACCATTTGTTGTTAGCTAGATTTTGAATTTCTTGCAATTGTGCATACCCTGAGAACTTTTCATTCTCCTATTACAAAGAAGACCCCAATTTACCCTGCAAGTCAACACTTCAGAGCTACCATGTTGAGATAAATAGGAGGCTGGAGTTCAGCTCCCAAATAAGAAATCCTAGACGAACTGTATGATCCTTGGATCGAGATCTTTAGGGATGTCAAAGGAAAGACAAAGCAAGTAAAGCTCTTGGACCTAGATTTGGTAGACCAAGTGTTGTTCCCATAGATGAACATAGATGTATTACGGGACTTGACTTCGGATGCCACCTAAGGCATTCATTGTTTCCCCAAGCTTGAATTTATCAACCTATTCAACTCTACGATCATGAATCCTAGAGTCTTACTAGTCTTTGGGACCACTGGTGAGGTTGCGCACTGCACGAAATTCCTAATTAGATGAGTACATGACAAAAGTCTATGGCTTGACTAGAGGTATCAGATTCATGTAGATGACATCCACCAAATCACCAGATTATCTCTTGAGGGTGAGGATATCTCCAAAGGATTCCAAGGACCAAGAAAGCAAGGAGAAAAAGGCTAGAGTTGGCATGAGGATTCCATACATGTTAAACCCTAATATTGGCTCATTACACCATAATTGGGGCATATTAGATTAGTAATATTATTTTATTTATGTCGGTTAGGCCATTAGTTGTAATTTAGATTAGTAATGTTATTTTATTTATGTAGGTCTTTAGGCCATTAAACCTCCTAGTCTCCTATATACCAAGGAGACATTTTCATTTGAATCATCTTGGACTTGAACATTTAAGTGGGGTAAAGGAGGTTCCTCGAGAGGCTTATTATCTGAAATTATCTCTTTTCAAGTTGAGTATTTTTTCTGAGGTTTTCTATTCTATATTGATGTTTGGTTCTTAACATATGGTGTCGAGCTCAAGGTCTTGGGGTTTCAGCTATACATCCCCGAGACTACCGTGGAATTTCATGCAACACAACGTTTCAGAAGGATCTGCTTGGAGGGTATTTAGAAGACATATCAAGGTACCTTTGGGTTAAAATTCAGCTCGAGGCCTTATACTCGAGATACAACTTGTACAAGATTGGGTTCTAGAATCATCCTGAAATATGAGTCATTGTGGAATTTTGCTATAAAACATTTTCTGTGACGTTTCAGACCATGAACTCAGGCCATTTAGAGAAAATTATAATTGTAGCTGTGGTAAGATTTTAGCTTCTGTGTGATCTTAAATTTGTAGATACACCACAATGTAAGATAGGGTATTTGACTAGTACTATTGACTAGTCTCAAGAAGATGTTCGAGGCAAAACAATCATAACTTATTCTAGAGTATTCAATTTGAGTGAGATCGGTTGCATTGGATCGTGGACGGTCTATAGTATTTGGAGTTATTGAGTTTCAGAATTTTATATCAATTATTTTGGGCGGGGCCATACTATACAAGTGAGATCTCCTGGAAGGACAAAAATCGGCAAGTTGTGGGGAAGTTACCGTGGAAATTCTAGTTGGCACATCAATTTTGATCAGACACGTGGCATTACAGAGAAGACATGCTCCAGTACATAAAGGAAATTTTCATACCCAGAGGGGCTGAAGCTTGGGAGATACAATAGAAGAAATATTGTCATGAGAGACCACCTCAAAATCAAGGTTCCAAAGTGATGCTTGGCCAACTGCCACCCACAAAGGGGACTTCTACACCAAATAAGCCTCCGAGAGAAAATCCTACTTGGACTCTTGATGAGGTGAAGAAATGCGTGGGACATAAATGAACTATAAAATAAGATGGATTCAATGGAAGCTAAGTTGGATACTAAGATGGATTCAATGGGCTAAGTTGGATACTAAGATATTAGATGGTTTAAAGGGAGATCATGGAAGTATTGAAAAATTTACATTAGCGGAAGACACACGAAATTGAAAATGCATCCCATGAAATTCATGATGGACACAAGGAAGGTGAATCAAGAATGGAGAAACTCCAACTTTGGTTTGAAGAAGACCAACCATGTTCCCTAAGATTGATATGAGGAAGTTTGATGGTAATGATCCAATCACATGGATACTTAGGATGGAGCAATTCTTTGATCTCCATAATGTACCACACCACAAAAAAGATGCAATTGCTTCTTTATATTTAGGGCTAATCCAATTTGTTTGGTATGGAGTGGTTGTTCTTGCAAGTCACTTGTCACTTGGACATTTTTTACGGAGAAATGATATCACACTATGAGGATACAGGCAATACCTTCTTTAGCCAATTTGATAAATCTCAAGCAAAGGGTTCAGTTCGAGAGCACATTGAGAACTTCCAAAGATTGAATATAAAAGGTAACCGATATTCCAGATAGGCACTTGATTGATGTATTCATAGGAACTTTAAAGGATAACATTCAACATGGTTAAGCCTTTAGAATTAAATCATTAGAGAATGCATTTGGGTGGCAAAATGTTGAAAGTAAAATCGACTATGGCTAGAAGGACCTATCCTAACATCTATAGAAGGAACAATGCTCCTTCTCCTAAAACCTCAACCTACAAGGTTGACACCTCAACAATTGGAGAAAGAAAAGAAAAGGTTTATGCTTTAATTGTACAGCTGACAAGTCTGATCAAAAGGGATAGGAGTGTGGTGAGAAGAAATTATTCTACATAGATTGTGAAGGAAGAAGAACAATAACAAAAGACCATCTCAAGATGAAAATGTAAAACCATTTAAATTGAAGAGTTGACTCCACGATATCATGCAATGCATTGTTTGGAATTAGCACTCCCTCAAACCCTCAAGGTCGAAGGATACATAAAAAAGAAAAAGGTAATAGTCTAATTGATTATGGACGATTACTCATAATTTCATTCACCATAAATTAGCCAAAGATCTCAATTGCTTTGTATATCCAGTAGCAGTTTCCAAGTAATGATTGAGATGGAGGAACTATCAATTGCTCCAAGAAAATGCAATAAAGATCGAAATATCTTTATGGGGGAATATGCCAATAGAATAGTCCAATGATTTCTATACCCATGGGTGAGTGCGAGATGTTGTACTAGGAATCAGCTAGTTTTGAAATCATTGGGAGCATTGGATTACAATTTTCAAGAACTTTTATTGAAATTTTTATTGGAAGGAAAAGAAATTGAGTTGAGAGTATCACAGGGAAGCCCGGTAGGTGATAAGCTCTATGACATGACAAAATTATTGAAAAAGGGCATCAAGGCATTGTGCACAGCTATGCTCACTAGATGTTCAAACATCTAAGACATCTATTCCTCAAGAACTCCATAGGATCATTGATAAGCATTCCAAAGTATTTGAAGATATTCCCAAAGGTCTCCCACCCACTTGAAATCATGATCATGAAATTACCTAATTCTTGGGAGTGTTCCATCTAACATCAATATCACAGATAACCATATGCCCAAAAGAGTGAAATTAGGCATGGTTGAAGAAATGTTAAATTTGGCATTATTAGACCTAACCCACGGTTCTTACTCTGCACGGTGGTAATGGTATTCAAGAAAGATAACTCATGGCATTAATGTGTCCAGTTATAGGAAACTCCAGCAAGATCACTGGTAAAGATAAGTTTCCCATTCCGTGATTGATGAATTGTTAGATGAACTACATGGAGCAATCTATTTCCACAAAATTGGATCTTAAGTTGAGTATCCTTCAGTCGAGAATGAAGGAAGAAGATATCCAAAAACAACATTCGAACTCATGAAGGCCATTATGAATTTTGGTCATGCTGCCTTTTGGCCTTACAAATGCACCTTCCACATTCCAAGGGTTGATGAATTCCATTTCAAGCCTTCCTTGAAAAATTTGTGTTAGTATTTTTTGATGATATACTAATCTATAGCAAATCTTAGGAAGATCATGTGCAGCTTATGTTGACAAGTTGCTACAACTACTAAAGAACAACAACTATATGCTAAACCATCAAATGTTTCTTTGGAGTAAAGAGTGAAATATTTGGGTCATATTGTATCTCATGAAGGAATTATCCAAAGGTAGACCCTAACAAGATTAAGGCCATGATGAATTTGGACAGTTCATTGAAAAGTCTTAAGGAGTTTTTGGGTTTGTGAGGAGGTTACTACCGCAGAGTTTGTTGAACTATGGAAGAATAGCAGCACCTTTGTGACACTAACCAAGAAGGTTTGTTTCATGGACTCGGAGGCAACTAAATCTTTTGAACAACTTAAAGGGTGATGTGCAATGCAATCCTGTCTTGACCACTCAGGACTTCACAAAACCTTTATTGTGGAATGTGATGCCTGGAAATGGAATTAGTCTTTGTCCTAATGCAAGAAGGAAGGCCCCTGGCTTTTGAAATTAGAACACTCAAAGGGAAGGGACTTACACAAACCCATTTATGAGAAGGAAATGGCAATAGTACATGCATTGAAAAATGGCATCCTTACCTAACAGGTAGGAACTTCAGGGTCAAAGCAGGATCATGATAGTCTTAAATACTTCTTGGAACAAAGACTATCTTGAGAGAACAACAAAATGGGTAACCAAGATATTGGGCTATGATTTTGAAATCATCTATAAAAATGGGAAGCAAAATGTTGTGGCGGTGCACTCTCAAGAAGTATGAATATGTTGAGGCCTTTTTTTTTTTGTGCTATCTCGATCATCAACCCGATTGGATAATAGAAGTAGGGATGAATGGAAAAATGGTGAAAAGTGTGGACTCTCATTCAAAAGGTTGTACTTGAGATTCCAGTGCATGAGATACATTACATGGAAAAATGATTCACTATGGTACAAAAGATGGCTTATATTTATGTAAGAACTCACAACTCAAACAAAAGGTACTGTGGAATTGCACACCTCTCCGGTAGGAGGCACTTTCGGAGATTTTGAAAACCACCACCATAGAGAGTCAAGAAGGATTTTTGGGGATGGCCTTAAAACTAATATTTCAAAGGTTTGTGGCGAATGTGTGGTTTGCCAACAAAATAAGGTGAAACAATTAAGACCCCGGTCTTTACAACCATTATCCATCCAAATTATTTGTTGGGAGGAGGGTTCCATGGATTTCATCACAGGGTTACAAAGTCACGAAGGAAAAGAGTGTCATCATGGTGATTGTTGATAGGCTGACCAAGTATGCACACACTTTTGTGCACTCCTCGCCAAGCTAGTAGGTTGCCACAGCATTCATGGAAGCAGTTCAAAGCTGCATGGCATTAAAGGTGTGTAAGTGACGGAGATCCCATATTCACCGGACATTTTTTGGACATAATTATTTTCTTGTTTGGGTGCTCGAAAGGTGGCTCATAGCTCATCCTATCATCCTCAATCTGATGGACAAAGCTGAGATAGTGAACAAATATGCGGAAGGCTACAACCGTTGTTTGTCTTTGATAAACAAACACAATGGTTCAAATGGTTACCCTTAGTAGAATGGTGACCTATAACACTTCCTTTCATATTGCAACAAAATGACACCATTTATGGCACTTTATGGATACCACCCTCCTTCCATCACTTCTTCACTAAAATAAAATCTAAAGGTTCAAGCGGTGGAAGATCACATAGAGAATCAACAACAAATTCTCCAAATATTAAAGGACAACTTGACCATGTACAGGGAATGCATGAAACAGCAATGAGATCAACATGCGTAGTGAAAGAAGTTTTGAAGTGAAGTTGGGTATTTTAAGACTACAACCAGCCTAAGCGGATGTCCCTCAAACAGAAGCCAAGAAGGGATAATAAATTATCACCAAAGTACTATGGCCCTTATAAAGGTGTTACCCAAAGATTGGTACTATGGCACAATTGGAGTTGCCTACATCTTCGAGTACACCGGTTTTCCATGTTTCATGCTTAAATAAGGTTATAAACGACAAGATCCAAGTTCAAACTCTGTGCGAACTTGAGGAAAAAATCATATTGTGGATCTGAAGCATCGACACAAGAATTAAGCCAAGCCCAGGAATAGATCCATTTGAGGTATCTCATTAAATGGAGGAAACTACGTTGAAGATTTCACTTGGGAAGAAGATTAGTCTTTTATATAGAAGCATCCGAGTTACTCAAGCGTTGGACACTTGTCTCAGGGGAGGGGCATGTTAAGCCCTAATATTGGCTCATTACCACTTAATTGGGGCATATTAGATTAGTAATGTTATTTATTTATGTCGACTTTAGGCCATTGGTTGTAATTTAGATTAGTGTCTTATTTTATTTATGTAGGCTTTAGGCCATTAAACCTCCTAGTCTCCTATATATACCAAACCTCCTAGTCTCCTATATATACCAAGGAGACATTTTCATTTTGAATCATCTTGGACTTGAACATTTAAGTGGGGTAAAAGGAGGTTGCCCCCTCGAAGAGGCTTATTATATGAAATTATCTCTTTTTCAAGGCGTTGAGTATTTTTCCTGAGGTTTTTCTATGCTATATTGATGTTTGGTTCTTAACACATAAAGAGGTGACTGAACAACAAGGATTGACCCAATTATTCCAGAAATGGTTCGGACGACTGCTATATAATTGTAAGAAAGGTCATGCAGTCCTATTACAAATGTGAATGCACCCTTGATGCACTCTCTGTAGCTGATTTTTGCACAAACGAGGCTGTATTCAATTGGTGCAACTATTTGTTAGAAGAACTCATGGTAGCGTGTGAGGAAGCTCAGGAGAAAGGTGGAACCTTTACGTATGGGTACCTGTTAATAGAATTCACCATGTGGAAATGGAAGCCACCCATGGGGAGACAGTTGGAATTAGTGAACAAAATTCTCCTTGCCAAAATTTTCAAACCTTCGAACTCGAGGGCGAATCAGGAGAACCAAGAATTCAACAATGTTGCTTTTTCAAAGTGGTACAACCTAGTGATCGACGCAACTCAAAGATGGCATATACCACAAGAGTTGCTAAAATTGAACACCTGGAACATCGCCTCTGGCTTGAACTGCCACAACACTCTCATATGGATGAGGCATACGAAACCATAATAATTTCACTTAAGGTTGCTGCCCTTATACTTGGACGAGGAAACCTTTGACAAAGAAGTCATGTCATGGATTGGAGTCAAGAGAAATCCATGCAATTCTGGCATGCAATACCTATTGCCTGTAGAGATCCTAAAGAAAAAGGGGTAGGAAGAAGGAGTAGGGCCGAGCTCTGGCCCAAATGAGAAGAATAAAAATTTCCCGATGCCGACGGAGTCAGAGGACGAAGAGGATACACAACCTCTAGAATGCAAGAAGATGACATTGTTGATGTTCCCGCAACTTCCTAACCAAGCTGTTCTATCAGGTAAATATGTAAATGACATCCTCATTGTTTCTTTTATAGGATATCCACTAGTTAAGAAACCCAACATAGGGCTCTCCTTGGTGAATATTCTGAATCCTCAGCCAATTTCCACGACCATACCTCATACTCGAGAAACTGCTCGAGTGGCCCAAATAATGATCGAAATCCAGGATGACCTTGAACCAGATACCATTTCATCCACAACCATAATCACTAAGAGACCCCCATCTCCCCCACAACCCCCATCTCCACCACAAGAAATGACCATACAACCCCAAACCACTTCACTTAAGCCCATGCAACTGGATCCCCCTGACCTGCCCGAGCATGTACCATAACTCATTTCTCTGACCCCTGAAATCTTAAGTCAGTTAGTCGTTCCATTTGTACCCATTCAGGAAACTCCAACTTTAAAGGAGAGTCAAATTCTTCCACTACTGCAAGTCCCAAGCACTCAATGCCCTCTCTCAACATTCAATGTTGATATTGCCATCCACAAAAGCAGAACCACAGAAACTGTGTTACAGAAAGAGGAAGAAGCAAAAAAGGTTCAGAAGGAACCTGAAACTACATTGGAGCAGAGTCAAACATCTTTTCAAGAGAAACTGGAATGAGTCTTCCAGAACCCACAACTACGTGCATAAATGTTGTAGCTCTGCCTAGCCAAGAAATAATCTTTTCCTTAATTCCCAGCATAATTGAATTCTCAACTTGCACACCAATTGCAAAGTCCATCTCTAGGAGAAGAAGATGTGGAGACAACTTCTACACAATCGATGGACAATGGACTGCCACTACAATTTTGAGTACCCATGGATGCCACTCCTTGATCCAATGAGCTCACACAACTACCAACAACCCAACTAGTAGGTATAATAAAAGCCTCAATTGATTACCTGGAGCAAAGGATCTAGTAGGCTGAGAGAGAAGTAGTATTTTGGAAACAGGAAGGACTCGTTGCACAAGAACAACGAACAAAATAGGAACACTCTAGGATCTAGGTAGAACTGAAGGTGGAGAAAGTCAAAGAAAAACTCTTAGAGACTTGAACAATGGTCAAGAAGACATTGCCTCAACTTCCAGAGTCCAACACAACAAGTGATCCTATGGAGAATATTGAGTTTATTCAGGTCTCTTGTTCAGAACTGGTAGAAAGAGTAGAGAGCCTTGAAGCACAACTACAAGACAACAAGAAAGAAGTTTCATTGCAACCCAAGAAGCTCCGAGAGAAAATGGAGAAGATTGTCTTAGAAGGGAATAATGCAAGAAAAACCTTGCATAAAGGGGTTTCCAAATGGACTAAGATCTTCAAAGAGGTAAGCGATTGGATGGGAATCATCTCAAGACGCAACCACACATTGGAGGACTTGCGCACAAAGATACAACCTATTAATGTAGAAGCAACTAACACCCTGAATCCGCTAGAACAATAGGTGAAGTTCGACAAAATCTAACAAATGGATAATGAATTGAAATGCATTATATGAAGCCCAAACAATTGCTAAGAAAGAGATACACGAGTTTTGACCTATAGTTCAGACAACATACATGCAAATGCATCAAGTCGATGCCATTCTTGACTCTGAATGGAACTCCTTAGTTGCGTCGAAGACAAAGGAATGCATCACAGATGCCACTCAGAAATTTGTTGATGAAGCTTCACTGCTTGCCAAGAAGTGGTAGGATAAAGTGGATAACTTCCAAGAGGTTAGGAAGATATCTCTAGAACTTGTACCTGACTTTGGTGCTTCGCTTGAAGAAGAGAAAGTAGAAACAACCGAAGCCGGAAGTGAAAGCAACTTAGAACCAAAAGGAAAGAAAGAACAACAAGCCAACCTGGAGACCACATAAAAGCTGAAGACTTGACTCGAGGTGAGTCAAGGATTGTGGTCAGAGGCTATTGGTCCCTTCATTTTGTTGGTTAGAAGTTGCACACAACAGATTGCAGCTTCATTTTGGAGAATGGAAGCTGTGGAAGTTGTTGAGAAGATGGACAACACAAGAAAGAAAGAAACATAAAACGTTTAAAGGGACAACACAACATCAACAATAAGATCAAGAAAAGAAATAACTCTCGAGTTCTTAACCAACAAGATAAGATTATATATGAGAGACTGATGTGATTTTAATAGGCTACTGATGATGATAATAATGATAATGAAATGACGAATAATCATAGGCTAATAGTGGAAGGTTAATGAAAGGGATGTAATGTCATTATTTCCTAGCATGCTAGTTCTGAGCTATTACTATTCCTGTTGTAACTCTTTATAGTGTCACGAGAGTCACTGATGTAATGGGAAAATACTATAGTATAGTTGAATATGGAGATCTGGGTGAGAACTAGACATACGATGTATCATATTTTGGTATTATCAATATAAACAAAGGCCTAAATTTTGAATCTACATCTTGTGTATTCAGTCTTAATGCATGAATGGAATGTTGTTCTTTATTACCTTTATGTTTGATGTACCTAAATTCTTCTTTATGAATGGAAACACAACTCTATTTCTTTATTTCCCAATTAGGAATTCCTCAGGATTGTTACAGGTTTAGTCTATTATGTGCAAGATTACAGTGAGCCTTGATACCTTAGAGGTTTGTCTAAGTATTCTCCTTAACCTTCCCTCTCTTTCATGTCTCAATTTCATTTCAGGTGAGACTTCTTCCCTCCTAGGAAGATGAAAATGCCAGTGCTCTAGACTACTTTGATACCTTTTGTTGGTAACCTAAGAAGGACATTGATCTGAAATTTTTTGTGCCAACACCAACTTAAGGAATGTAACATTCGTTTATCAAGGCTAACCCAAGGAATGTTCCATTTTTTTATCATGGCCACCAACACAAGTTGGCTAGGACTTTGAGAAGTGATTCTGGTGCTCTAGTTTCTCAAAATGGAGTCTTGCATTATGTTTCCTTCAAAATTGTCAAAAATTTGTGGGTATCCTCCCACATAGTTTCTTCATGCTCCCATATGCATACTGGTTCCACCTGGAAATCCCCTTTGTTTTCCACATGGATCATAGTCCAATCAATTATGTGGTTAGGGTCAAGCACATATTTCTTTAATAATGATACATGAAAATCATTATGCATTCTCATGGATGCAGACAATGCTAGAATGTATGCAACTGACCCTATCTTCTCAAGTATTTCAAAAGTCCCACAATATCTTGATGCCAACTTTGGGAAAAATCTCAATCTTATTGAAATTATTTGCTTTCAATTTGACAAAAACATGTTCACCCACTTTAAAATTTAGAAAAACTTTGTCATTATCAGTGTAAATTTTATGCATGTCCTGGGTCGCCTTTAAATTATGCCTGATCTTTACCATCTTCTCTTCCATTTCCTTTAGCAATTATGGCCCAATCATAGCTTTGTTTTCTAGGTTATCCAAACTCACTCGTGTGTTACACTTCCTGTGATACAATGCTTCAAATGGCCTCATTTTTAATGTGCTTGATACCCATTACTGTAAGAAAACTCCACTAAGTGGATATATTCTTCCCACTTTGATGGTTGTTCCATCACATACATTCTGAGCATGTCTTCGATGATTCTATTATTCCTCTTTGTTTCCCCATCTGACTCTGGGTGATAATATGTGCTGCAATTTAAATTCATTCCAAATCCTTTGAATAAACCTTTCCAAAATTTAGATGTGAATTTTGTTTCTCTGTGTGAAACAATTGCCTTAGGAACTGCATGTAGCCTCACAAATTCCTTCATGTAAATTTATGCAATATTGTTTTTCTTATGTGTGGTCTTCATAGGAATAAAATGTGAAACTTTTGTTAATTTATCGACCACCATCATGATGGAGTCATGTTACTTCATTGTTCTGGGCATATTTGTAATGAAATCAATTGTAAGTACTTCCCATTTCCACTCAAGAATCGGAAATGGTTGTAGCATCCATGCTACATGTCTATGATATTTTTTTCACTTTTTGGGACTCTAGACACACAACTATGTAATTAGCCACTTCTTTCTTCATTCCTGGAAAAAAATATTGGCTTCTTACAACTGTAATTGTCTTATGATATCCTGGGTTCCCAAAATATAGTGTTGTGCATTTCCCTCAACACTATATTTTTCATCTCTCCTAAATTTGAAACATATATTTTTCTTTTGCACATGAGGATTCCATCCTCTTTTAGCTCATAATAATTAAATTTCAGCTGTAAAATTCCTTGTTGTAATTTCTCTTTTATTTTTACATATTGTTGTTTTGAATTTCCAGCCTCTAAAATTCTATCTT
>SNQJ01S0157915.1:8832-20102 GCA_010110895.2 Picea sitchensis
TGCTCCATTTGGGTGACCCAACCAGTGGGGTCCGAGCCATCAAATTTGGTTACATCCACCCGCAGAAGGCGTATGTCCCTTTGAAAGTGATGGGGTTGAAAGGAATGGGAAGAAGTTTCACCTTCAGTCTTTTTATGTGCATCAGGAAAAGAGTCATCGGTAGGGATCTTGAGTTTGGTGTAGAGTGATGCAAAGACAGATTCAAGATGGGTGGTCAGTTCATGTTTGACTTCTGCCATTGCGGACTGCACGGATACATTTACAGATGCATTTATGGAGGCATCATGGGAGGAAATAGTAGCACTGAGTTGTTGCACTTCTTGTTGAGTCTCGAGTAAACCAAATTGCAAGGTGTTGAAGTGAGACTCTAGTTCTTGGCTACGGGTATGGGCCATGAGGATGGATGAACTAAAAAGGGAGCGGGTGGGGTCAGAAATTTTTGCAGAAAAATGATATTGATGAATGTGATAAGGGAGAAGAGATGAATCTAATGGAATAGGTCTCAAATAATGGTGAAAAAAATTTCAGACCTTTTTTTTTTTTTACAGCTGCGGGATTATACTTTGGTCTAAAGAATGTTGCAGTGCTGAAATCCCCAAATTATGAACCAGAGATTATTTACTTAGCAACTTGAACATAGATGCACATCAATAGATCTCACCGGTTTAATTTGTTTATGTTGTTGTTTATGTTCCCCAAGGGTTAGGTATTCAAGGGTTCTATAGACAAGGGTTTTCCCTATGCTATATCTCTCTGATATACGTGTGGGGTCCAACAGTAGTACTCGGCCCAATATCTTAGGGCACTAACTAAGGAGGATAGACCGTACCCTTAGCTGTACTACCCGACTACCCAGGTACTAGAGAGTATCTTCCTGAGTGTTGTTCTTAGTGACACTATAGCAGTCCGGCGGCCGATAGGTTTATCTAAAGAGGGCTTCATGAAATCTAGGCCGATCCATACACAGGTGTTGTTTGATGTGCTACCACTCGAAGGGGTACCAACAGGGGTTACAAGGGTGGCCAACAGATGTGCGCTTAAGAACCACTTGTATTTCATGCATGTATGAATCCCTCAATCGCAGGTTTATGTGCGTAACGAGAGATCTTTGTGGCTTAAAGACGTCGGAATATGTCTCTACCTTGAAAAAAAAAATACCCACAATTTCTGCCAAGGAAAGTGCTCTGTTACCACTTACAAGATACCAGATATATAAAATATGCAGAACAGAAATAAAATGCTAGAAATGGAAAAATAACAGTAAAATATCCTGCATAATCTCCACAATACATAGAAATGATATACGAAATAGCAATAGAAAAATCACTTTGATTTAGAAAGCAATGTTCATAGGCCTCTTCGAGGGGGCAACCTCCAGTCGAGCAGTGCTCTGTTACAATAATCTCCAAGCTAGGGTTCTCATACCCTCGCTCCTTATTTATACTAAATATGTCTATTAAGAGAAGCATCTAGAGGAAGATCCTTCTAGAAGCGGAAGCTTCTATTAGGTCTTCTTACATCCGCCTTATTCTATTTTATTGAAAGGCCTTATTAATATTGACCTTTATTACATCCAAATACATTGTTTTACCTATGTGTGGGTTAGGACCTTAACAGTTTCTCATTGCCTAATTTCTCCCTCTACAAAGGTGCTCATGAGGATGACTATTATACATGGTCTTGCATGTCAATGACATCCACCCCATGAAGTAAACCCCAATCCATATTGCTACCATTACACATCTCCTTGATGGGTTCCCTGGGACATACCTCTTAATCTAGGTATTGGCACACGTAATAGGGGGTAATAATGATCCTCCAGTTAACCCCTAGATTCCCTCCCTTGAAAATCTTGAGGTTTAAGAGCTAGCATGGTCTATTTTTGGCTGGCATTCATATAGTTGTCCCAGATTGAGCATTTGTGTGTGCCAATGGTTGGATTGCATGAAATGAAGGTACAAAATCGATGTAGTGGTGGTTTTTTCTTCAGAGACAGAGTTAGAACAAATTTCAATGGATTAGAGAGAGATTGTTATTTTAACAGGTTTCCTACTTTTTAGGAGACAGTGACTGGAGACTCGCATGTCAATTTTGAATATACAATATTGATCCTTGCATGATTTTGAGTCTAATGACACTTTTCTGGGCAATATGTAGGCACTTTTCTATTTTTAGCAGGTTAAGTTCCAAGGTTCAGATTAGGATTCTGAGATTACAATATTGATCCTAGTGACATTCTAAGTCCAGTTAGACCTTTCCGGGATGACATGCGAGTACTTTCTATTTTTAGCATGTGGATTTCCAGACCTTGCATGTCGATTTTTATTGCATATTTGGAATCTTCATGAAGAATTGAATTCGATGAGTATGATATCATTGACATGCAGCGATATTCTATTTTTAGCAATGTCTATTATTAGACAAATTATATTTGGCAGTGGTTTCCTAGTGGTCCTAGACATATTTGGGGTTTTCCTATTTTTTAGGGTGACTACTATTTTTAGCATGTCTATTTTTAGTAGGGCTATATTTAGCAGGTATGGTCACCATGCAGGGTGACAAGTGGCAGGTTAAAGTTCCAATATGTGGATGACATGGGGTGCATTAGTTGGATAATTATGAAAAGGGCACACTTTTCCAAAGAGATAAGGCGCATTAATTAAAGATTAAAGCGTGTGAGTGGATAAGACATGTAAAAGTGACATCTTTCACTTAACTCATGTTCAACTCACTCTTTATCTCACTCATATTTCACTTTCCACCATTCCCTCTTCTATCATATGCATCTTTTCTCCCACATGCATGCTCTCTCTCATGCGTTTTCCCTATTTCTGGCCCAAATCCATGTGTTCCTCTTAACTCCTTRAAACCTCCTCTTATATAAATGCCTTAACTCCCTAMTTATCTAGCACATTCCCTTCTCCACTCATGTGCATCCTCCTTATTTCACTTACCACACCCTCTCTCACTTTCCATCTCCCACGTGTGACCTCCATCTCCTTAATTCTTAGCGCATGCATAATTTAATGCACCTCTCCCTTCCTCCATGGCACACTCTACTTTAGCATGTGCCACTTCTCTCCTTGTTCACTCACCCTCCATTCCCTAAAGTCACCTTTGAATTCCTCCTCTCTCAAACATGTGCCCCCTTTCTTCTCTTAACTCTCCCCCATGCACCATCACACACCTCATGCGCATCATCTCATCCCTTTTCTCCTTAGGCACATGCTTTCCTCACTCACACTCACTCTTCCCATGCACCTTACTGACATATGTTCTCACATGTGCACCCTCATACCCTTCCCTTGGGAATTGCACCCTCGGGTCTATCTATTGAGGATTCTCCTCAATGTTCAGGGTTAGATCTTTTGCAGTAGCAACATACACGCTCTCTTTCTCTCTCTTTCATTCTTCTACACTCTAGCTTCTAGTTCTTTGTGTGGAGATAGCCACTCTACTAGTTCTTGTGCTTGTTTTCTGTGGTGCAATCAGCCTTTTGGCAAGACATTAATAAATAATTGTTGTGCTTGTACCAAGATTTCGGTTCTTGTCGATATTGTGTTTAAATTTTTGCATCAATTAGAAGTTTTCAGCCTCTTATTGTGGTTAAATTCAACCTTTTAATTGTGCTTTCTCTCTCTTTTCTTTTCACCTTTCTAACGCTAACACCGCAGGGATTCTACCAAGCGAGTTTACTATTATTTTCTTAACGTCTTGGGAAGTTTTACATGCAGTCCATGACACTTTTTGTTGTTGTTGTTTATTGTTTTATTGCAGGAAATCAGACTTAAAACCAACAACAAGGCACTTAGGGGCACCCCCCTGAGGTTGGCACGCACCCAACCCAAACAAAGAGGATTTTTTCAGGTGACACTTAGTGAATTCTCTCCTAAAATTAGCCTATTTTTCATCGTTGATTTTATGCTATACCAGATCTGATTGGAGGGTGAAAAAGTGTGCTAACACCTCCCATACCTAGACTTGGAAAATTGCATAATTTTGTAAGCCAGTGTGAAGTTTGAAGATGATATTCTGTGAGATCTATCTAATGGATTTGGTATTAACTTGAATCACTTTATATGTTGTGTTTGGGTACTTTGCCTCTGGTCTTCATGATGTATCTTGGACCACATGAACCCCCCTCCTCGAATGATGATTGCACGTGATTGGATGACACTTGGATCCTTTGGAGGATGTTGAGGGGTTGTTAGCCCACTTGTATGGAGGCCATCCCCATCACTTGAGGGAGGTCGTTGGAATTTCTAATAAGACATTGGAGGTTCTGATCACATGGCTCCATTCACAGGACTGCCTAGCACGTGTGGACATGACCTTGAGGTCATTGATGACAGGATGTTCCATGTAGGAGGATGATTGATGATGGGGCATTTCACCTTATTAGGAGGACATTGGGCCTTTTCTTGAGGAGTTTTCACTTGGAGATATGACGTAACACCTTTCCATGCATGATGTCACCCTTTGATGATGGGACGTCTCACTTGGATGGTGGGACGTTACAACTTTATGATGATGAGACAACTTGATGAAACATTGGGGTTTTTTGATGATGAATTAGTACCTTTTGATGATGCCACACATTTTGGAGGGTTGAGGCATCCCTTAGAGATGAAACATTGCACCTTTTTATTTCAACGTTTCACCTTTTGAGCATATTTTCACCTTTTTGGAGTGAGACATCCCCTTTTGAGGCCACACGTGCCTAGGGCACTTTTGAGTGGGATGATTTCATTGTTGAGCTAGGTTACTTCATATTGGAGGCATCATTGGGGGTCTTAAAGACCTATCCACTCTTGTATCATGAGTTTTTTATGTATTGTTTCCTTATCTCTGGGATTTATGAAAGATAAAGGCATTATTTTATGTTATTAGGGCTTGTATTGTGTGAGGAGGGTGCTAGATCTCTCATATAAATAAGAGAAGCACTTCTCACTTTCAAATAATTGTTATTTGTGGAGATATGTCACTCTTGTCTACTTCTACTTGTTATGTTTCATGAAGAATGCTATGGATGGTTAACTAGGGCCACTTCTTTCTGAGCTATGCTTGTGGATCTTTTACTACTTGGATGACATGGAAATTAGGGTTTTGATGGATGGAAGGTGTTTTGAGTAAGTGTTTTCTTTTCATCTTATGGTTTTGTTTAATCATGCATTTTTAGATTGATGTTGTTTATTTAGTTGTGGTTGTTCATCCTCTTGGATCATTTTAAAAAAAACCCTTTTAGGTTTTATCAAAATCCTTGGAAGATTTACTAGTGGAGGAATCTTCTCTTGTATCATATCCCCAACATTTTAGGAGGATTTCCAAGGGTCAGTAGTGGACAMCCTCTAAGATGTTAAAGTTTCTGCTATTATTAGGTTACTTTCAATTTACTAGATAACAATAGCATACATAGGATCACTGACAGAAACACAATCACAAGAGTACACAAGCATTTATCCTGGGAAACCCTCAAGGGGAAGAAAACCCAACAAAAATTCATTAATATAGATAACCAATACAATGCCAAGACAATGAACCGAGCAATACAAAAATTCCTCTCCCAAGGATGCGCCTCTCTCTCTCTTCCTTCTTTCAACAACTGGTAACTGCAGCTTCCTTCAATACTTGCGCACTAGATGAGTTGAATGTGTGTCTAAATGAGGTGTTGGCCTCTCTTATTTATAAAATTTTGGCAGATGTGGCAGTGTCTCTTCACTGGCAGGGCCGACTTCTTCTTCTGGGTGGTTATAACCACCTTTAATATATTTTGGGGCCTCTTTAATATATTCTGGGGTTGACTTCTTATTTAGCCTATTACAATTAGGGTTTGACCAATCCGCAAAAGGGGATTTGGTCAATTACAATGCCTGACATGATCAATCCACAAAAGGGGATTGATTTAATCAATAATAAATATATTTTATCTTTATCCACAAAAGGGGATAATATTATTCTTTGCAGTTACACAATATTTTAACACTCCCTCTTAACAAGAAGGATATTCTTTCTCTTTTGATAGGTCACTGGATGTTGACATCAACTAGGTAGCAACATCCACTAGATAACATCATCAATTGGGAAACATCATCAACTGGATAACATCATCAATCGGATAGCATCATCAAATGGGCAACATCATCAACTGGATAATTGGAGGCATCCACTTGGTCAAATGGCATCATGATCACTGACTGGCATATCTATAAATGATCAGAAATTTTGTTCTCTTTATCTTCGTGCAAAAGATACTCTTTCTTTCTTTTGTCTTCAAGCAAAAGTTACTTCTTTCTTATCTTCACACATAAGATATTCTATGAGTTTTTCCATTCCTTTTATGTTCTCCCTTCTCTTGTAGTCATCTATCTCACCCATCCACTGGGGAGGACTACTACCATAGTTTCACTCCTAGTCATCCCACATGAACTAGAGAAGCTAAGATGCTAGCCTGGGCAAGACTAGACTCCCTTTCCATGATCCACGCAGGATCACAATACAAACCTCAAGAGCCAACTAACCATTCCACATGGTCAAGGATTGTGTTCCAGGCTACTCAATGCTTGGCCAAAGGAGAGTATCTTCCCGTTGCCCCTTGGAGAAACATACACATTCCTCTCTATGAGGGTGGTCACACCCCTCTCTATGAGGGTATTATAGCATGTCCCTAGAGTATTCAAAGCTCAACACTTGGACATAGGCCAACCTTGAAAAAATTCTCATTCCCCTTCTATACGGAGGTCTCTTCTCTTTCTCCTTCTCTACGAAGGTCTACCTGTGGGATTTCTCATTCCTTTTCTATGAAGGTCTTTTCTCTTTCTCCTTCTCTACGAAGGTCTAGCTATGGGATCTGAAAAAATCTCTTGTGGTCCAAAACCTTTCCATGGTATAATACTATGCTACCCATTTGTTGGGCACCATCCATCTACTGGATAGATTTCATCTTGATCAAAATATTTGGGCACCATCCATCTTCTTTTCTAACTACATCAAATTGCGATCCTCATTTCGAAATCAGATACATGGCTCTCTCTTACACCAAGCTAATAGCTTCTAATCATCATACTTGAAGTTTTCCTCTATAATATCATGGGTTCCTTCTTGAGTTCGAATATTTATTTCTTTATGTCTTCATACTGGATCAACCTTCTCCCTCTCCATCTATAAGAAGGGTATTGGAGAAACTTGTAGTTACCTACATCTCATCCACTATATTTGAGTATCCATCTTTTTCTTCATCTTGAATATTTTTGTTCTGCATCTTTAGGAGCTTCCTGCTCCTATATAAATACTGGATATTGTATGGTCTTTACTGACTGTCACCATATCATACATCCTTCTCATGTTGTCTACAAGTCATGGCATAAGTTCTTTCTTCTGAGACTTGTAAACTTACTTACAATATGCTTTCTTTGTCACTCTCATGAGTGTTCATAGCTAAAATTAATATTTTATCTCTTTCTTCATCCTCTTCTTTGATACTTCCTTCATAATTGTACATAGACATTGAAATAAAACGATGTTAATTAACATTCTCACAAAAAACTAACTTGTAATGATAAAGTAAACAAGATACTAAAAATAAACATGAATACTTATCTTTTTTTTTTGTGTGGGGAGGCTCCACGGACTCCACCATTTTCTATCTTTCTTCAGATAAACTATCTTCAACTTAAAGTACATAATATTTAATTTATGCTAAAGCTTTCTTTGAGGGAGGAGATTCCTCTTCCTCTGCCACATGTGTTTGATGCTTTCTTTTCCCTTTAACTTGAGGACAGTCATAGGAAAAGTGTCCCAACTTTTGACAGTTGTAGCATTTGATGTTTGAAACATCTTTATTCTTATCTGGAACTCTTACGAAGATAGCTTCTTTATTGTTCCTCCTGAAGGAACTTATTTTTTTATTTTGAACTGTAAGAGATTCCTCTTCATCAACAATTAATATCTTCTGTTGGTCTACAATTCTAGATTCTTCGTGTGTGCAATCTGTCCATAACTTATCAAACTTAGGTAACTTGCTTCTTGCACACACTCTGTTTCTGTCCTAATACACACTTGCAAATGTGAGCAAAGTCTAGCTCACCTATTGTGTCCTTGGAGGCACAATGCCTAGGTTCACATTCCACACTGTCACCTTGACTGGAACCTCTTCCTTCTAGGATTGCTCCTAGAGAAGCCAAAGGGGGTAGACCCTAGTTACTAGATATGATTTAACTTTGAAGTTCTAGGAGTTGATTTTAATTTGGTCAAAGGGGGAACTAACCTATGATGCTAAGGCAGCAAATGCAAAGTGCAAGATTAACTAAATGACAAGAAAACCCTTCCCTAAGTCAACTAGGACTAGTGCCTAAATGTTGGGCAAGGGGTCAACTAAGTTTTGAGGGGGTTCAATTACAAAAGATTACAAGTAGAACTAGATTACAATTGTCCCACAACAAAGATGCAATTACTTACACAAAGAATAAGAAATGGTACAACAATTATACAAGGATACACAAGATACAAATAGACAAGATTTAAAAGGATGCCAATGTGTGAGAGTTAAGAGATAATCAAAGCTAAGACCAATCACATAAGGCCAAGCATGCCCCAATAACACTTACTCTATTGGACTGTTTTTTCAATGGAAACCACTAAAGCACTCAAGATTCAAGAAGATGATGCCTCCCAAATGGGATACTCAACTTCTTCTTGAATCACACCACAAGAGCATAAAATAAAGATGTAAATACTTGGAAACTTAAAGCTCAAGAAATAAAACACTTAGATATTCAAACCACAAGATTGCATGAAAGATTGATAAAGGTACTTGCAAGATAGACTTCTAAACAATCATCCAAAGATACCCTAAATAAAGATTGTCTAGGAGACTAAGTGGTTAGGAGTTGTTTAAAGATTAGATCAATTTTATTTGCCCTCCCCCTAACTAAGTGTTTGAACCTTAAACCTCCTCCTCCTGTTGCCAAATGGTTGTCGGATGCTCAAGATAGTAAGGCAACAAGGACCTCCCTAGCTTTCACAGTCAGCCCTGACAGTAACAGTACTTCCTGGAGAAGACACACACCTGGTGCGCCACGGGGCAGTCCCCTGCCACTACCCTCCGTTGTTTCCCTCAAACCCATTTTAGATGGTGAAGATGGTGGAATTAGGTTGTCCTAGTTGGTCTAGAATGTTATTATGACTTATGGGTAAGTCTTAAGGTGTGTTGTGAGTGTTTTAGATGACTTTTAAGTGCCAAAAAATAGTGATTTATGCTCAAAACCGAAACTTAAAAATGACTGCAATGAATGAGTTATAACTTATGAAATGGAAAACTAACACCACATCTAAAGCATGAATTGAAATATGAAAGGATACATATCATTCATTTAACCATGTCATTCACCATTCAATGTGTAAACTTGAAAGAAAGATATAAAGTGAAGACAAGAACAACTTGCCAATTACAACAGAAAATTACTTTAGATTTTATCACTTAGCCACACAAATTATCCCATAAGAAGCTCGCTGAAAATGGAAGTACTTGCTGAAAAGAAAAACTAGATCCTACACCACATATCCATGAGTGCCTTTGCAAAATAAATGAAAAACTTGAAAGCTTGAGAGATATGTTTTCCAAAGAATGAATCACCACTTAAACATAGATATGTGTTGCATTTAGATGTGCTATTACTTAGATCATAGTGAAACTTAAAGCATGTAAATGAAACTATGCATCTAAGACTTGAACTAATATTAGCATATGTGTGAAATTTAACTCTAAAATATTTTAAACATATATGCAAGAGAAATCATTCACATATTACCATCCTAGCCATACGATATTGGGGGTTACTCTCTCAAGGTGTAGTCAAGTTAAACTTTAAACAAAACTTGAAATGTAAATGAGCAAACCACTCAAAATGGCACAAGGTGGAGGCAAGCCTACCAATGTTGTGCCAAAGAGGGTTGGAAAAGAAAAACTTAAATGAAATCTAAAATCTAGCCCAACAATTTTGGGGGGTTGGCTTGTTCAATCACTCTCCCAAGGTGTAGGCAACAAAAAATTGCTTGAAAATGAAAGAGAAGGTTAAAGAGATAGCTACCAATCCCTTTGGAGGGTTTTCTAGTGTTGTGTGGACTTCTTGATGTAGCCAAGTTTCTCCAAATCATATCTAAACCTGCAAAAACAACAAGCTTTCCCTTGCTAGGAGAGCTACACAGAACAATACAAGCTTGGAAAAAAATTTCCTTTTTGGGCAAAATTTTTCTTTAGAAATTTTATGAAAAATTAAGTTTTGATGACCATAAGACTATGCTAGATGAAATATGGGCTGCAACAGAAATATATAGAGAATGAGCAATAGAGGAAGAATGCTTGGAGTGTATGAAAGCCCCAAAGAATAGACTTTTGCTCAAGGCACTTCTAATGAAACCCTTGAGGTCCAACCTACAAAAACTCAACACAATAGCATGCATACAATGGATAATATGGAGGGTTAAACTAATAATTGAAATACTTGCACATTATATAGCTAACCACATATATAGATTCACAAGAGTACTCTTTGCAAAACCTACTTAAATAAAATACTTTACCGAAGATACAATCATACATGCATCATATCAAATTGAAAAGATTATACCTCATATGTTTGTAAGAAAAAAATTACTTGTAGATATTCCCAAAATATCCTCCAAATTTTCCTTTATTATTGCTTCAAGAAGAGGGATATTGGAGAAATACTTGCTCCAAAACCCTAGAGAAGAAAATGAAAATGGATGGAAAAGAGAGAGAGAGAGAGAGAGAGTGGAAAATCAAGTAGCATAACAATAGCTCAAGATATGGTGAGTTGGGAAGGAGAAATGAGATCTATTTATACTTGGAGAGGTAAACATACCTCTCTTGGATCAATGCCAAGTTTCCACCACCAAGAATAAGAGTAGATCTCAAGGCTAGGGAACACCATCTAGGGTTTGAAAGATAGATTTAGGGTGTAGAAAAATGTAGGAGGTGTTGGGATCAAGAAAAGAGGTGTGGGAGGCCTTGGGATTGATTCCAAGGAAGGTGAGAGGTCTCAAATAATTTTAAAAAAATCATTTGTGGAGTTTCTTGAAGAGGGGGGGGTAACTCCTCTTGGAGGGGGCAAAAAAAGGGTGAAAATGAAGGAATGGAGGGGGATTAATGATAAAAAAGGAGTGGGATCACCCTAGGATGTGATGTGGGGGTTAAAGGGAGTCCTAACTTATGAGAGGGGGCCCCAAATAAGTCACAACAACCTCCACCAAGG
>SNQJ01S0157916.1:0-22076 GCA_010110895.2 Picea sitchensis
TAATGGAACAAATTGGTTTGAATATGGCTCAACCTTATGAAAATGTTTGTGGTATTGATTCCAAGAAGGTCAAGGTTTATGGGCCATGTGAATATGTTGAAGTTTACCTAATTGACTTCCCTCATATTAGCCTCATCGTGAACATATTTGTGATTGATGTCCCAGATGCTTGGGGGATGCTTCTATCAATAAGTTGGTCTGTCTCTCTTGGAGGATTTCTTAGTATGGATCTCACCCATGTGCATATTCCCATGGGAGATGACACTTTTGAGATCTTGTATAGTCAAGAGTGGGATGATAGGCATGTGATGGACCCCAATGGTCTTGATTACATGAGTGAGTGTGACTTTGATGTACCTCATCCAACCATTGAGTATAATCCTTGGGACCTGCCTTTTGCATAGGAATATTGCATAGATACACTAATCCCGAGGACAAATGAGTACAAGGAGAAGCTTGCAAATTTCTAATGGAAAGAGCCAGGGTCCATCCATATATTGAAGAAAGAAGATAAATAGAAAAAAGAACGTGAGAAAGCCATTGAAGATGTAGATAATACAGAGGCTCTTTCCTATCCTTACATCGACAATATACCTTACATCAACTACAATGAAAGGAATTATTGCATTCATGTGGGACAAGAGGAAGGGAAAGCCTAAATATGATGAGAAGAATGACAACGCTTGGCTTGGCCCTTATATCATCAAAAATAAATCCAAAAAAGAGAAGTATTATTTGAAAACTTTGGATAGGAGAAAGATGTCATTACCAATGGACGGGTCTATTCTCCGACCCTACATCCAAGACACTTGAGTTCTTCGGGGCTCAGGGCCCAGGTAAGTAGGTAGGTCATCTTGTTTTCCTTGCATTTTCATCTTGATTGCGCATGGTAGTTTAGTTTCATTTCATTTTTCATTTTTCTCTACTTGCATATTTCTTTCATCATATTACATGTTTAGTTTAAATTTTTGAAAAAATGAAAAAAAATTATTTTCTAGATTAGTTGTCATTTTTGTTTTTTTTTGTTTTTTTATATATGGATAAGGGGTGATAAAACCACCCTATATTTTACATTTTTCATTTTTCATATAGGAACAAGTCAACCAAGAGTGTCTACGGTTCTCATGCACTCTATGGAAAGTACATGTCCCCAAGTAGGAGCCAGATGTTATCCCCAATTCCTAGGAATAAATAAGGAGATGATGTCTTGAGGCCCTCAGGTTGCAGACATGGAGTACCGAGAGACATCTTCACCAGCAATGTCCACTTGCACAGACAGAGACCCACCTTGCCACCACAGGTCTCGGTTCATCACGACAGTATCCACCACATCAGTTGGATTCTAGAAGACATTGGGTCTTGCTCCATGAGGTACAAGCTAGGTATTATGGTGAGCTTCATTTCAATATTTGAAGCATTTAAGTTTGTTTCATTTAAAACTTCTTTTGATTATCTAACATTTGCTTGGAAATTATGCTCTTTTCCCTATTTCACTTTGGTGGCTGACATTGCACCCTAGTAAGTGGGTCACCCTTGGGGATAGGTTTGCTACTGGGAGGTCATATTGACGAGTCATTGTTCCATTCCCAACCATAATTATCACTTTCCACACCTCATCTCCTCATCTCCTTACCTTTTGGGATTTTCAGGTGTATTGACCCAAGAAGCGATTGTCCCTCATTTCATGGGAAGAAAGGGTTGAAGGGCCAGAGGCTTGTAGATGGAAAAAGATAAAATCCAATCATGAAACTTCTAGATGCTCTCCCAAGGATCCAAAGGACAATGGAATGTCTCTCATAAGAAACTGATGGGACCCATGAAAAATAACTAATACAAAATGCCAACTAAGGTGGAACATGTATGGGCAATGTTTTTCATGCTTAGGTAGAATCTCACACATGGTTTCAACTTGGGGAAGCATGATGTGACCAGGGTATATTCAAGGTGGGAACTATTTTTCATGCTTAGGTAGAATCCCCACCTTGGGTTCAACCTGGAAACATCTTAAAAAGAACAAAAGGCAATAAATGGGCTTGGAAAAAGGTTGCATTGAAAACGAAGGTGCAAGACACCCTCTACAAAATCACTCATAAATGAGATAATACGATCCCTTGTATGTCATGAACCCCATGCTGAAGATTCTTTCCCCCATCCATATCACTTTGTCCACATGTCTTAGAGAGGGGTCCACTTGGAAAACAATTCTAAACTTGAGGTACAATTCACCCAATAGGTCGCGTTATCAACCCTCCCATTCCTAAACTTGGAAAATTGCATAGGGTATTTATGCATTTGTTTATTTTGATGAAGTGGTTTTGATGTACATGATTATATGGCTCTGTTATTTATTTGATTTACTTATCATGATGCATTTGAATTGATATCCTTGGAGGGTGCATTCATTGTCTTTGCAGGACCCAGTTGGTGGACAAATTTAGAAGAACAAGCCTAGTTTGGGCTTCATTGAGGGTTGAAGCCCACAGGTTGGATACCATTCCCCACACATCAGAAAAATATCCTATCCTTTGGAGGACTGATGAGATACATGGTAGGACATAACCCAGCCCTTATCTAGCCCAATGATTTTCTCTTGAGGCTAAAACTTCACTTTTGAGGAGCTTGATGTCATCCTAGGGCTGGTGGTGGTGTTATTGCTTGACACTTGGCAAGTGTTGATGGGAGAAGGTTTTTATTGGAAGAGGGAGACCTAGTGCATGAGAGGGAGGCCCTAGAAGTCCCAACAAATTCCTCTCTCCACTCCAACAATTTCCAAGAAGTGCCAAAACGTCACCCTTTGGAGGGATGACGTCACATTAGGGTTTCTTTATGTGCATTTTTTAAATTTAAATTTGAATTAAAGTCAAATTACTTTTGTAAAGGGGAAAATTAAGGGTTTTTTACCCCTTACTTTGTGGTTTACCCTAAATTAAGTGGACAAACACTTTTAGTAGGATTTTTATAAATAAGAATCATTTCATTTCATTTTGATCATAACTATCCCATTGTGAGAAGACTAGTGCTGAAATTTGTACCCTACTTGAGAAATTTGGTATCTCTCTCTTGTGAAAAATGATTTTTGGTGATATATTTTGGTTAATGATTTAGCTAAGGTGGTTCACACCTCTTGAAGACTTCTTCTCTTGCTTATGAATGGTAATTTTCTTGGTGAACTAGGGTTTGTTCTTGCATCTCTCTTGGAATTAGTGACGAAAAAATGCAATTGTTAATTCTTCTTGCTTGTTTCATGGTTATTGTTGGTTGAAACTCTAGGAGTATAAATGCATACACCCTCCATTAATATTCATATCATTTTATATTTTACAATTCTTTTATTGCAAGGTTGCTAGGAGGAGTATAAGGGCGTACACCCTCCTTGATTTACCTTAGTTTGATTTGCATACCTTAGGGAGTAAGCGGGTTTACAAGCCTAGGGATTTTTTTGATATAACTCTTGCTTTCAAGAATCCATTCACCCAATTTTATAAAGGCACTAATCTGAAGTTTTCATTGGAGAAATAAATTTTTTTCATTGGTAAACGTGATTTAGTGAGATATTAATATTGTGCAAGTTGGAATATTTTCTTGATGCTTTGAGGTTTCCAAAGCCTCTAGGGTGTCTAAGTTCTCTTAGTCTTCTTGGAGCTAGAACTAAAAAAAGATACAGCCATTAGGGCTATGACAAATTACTCTCTTTTTTTTATTTATAACTCACATTTGAGCCATCAAATCTTGCTAGCAAGCTGCCATATTTTTCTACTAGTTTTAGCGCACTTTTTGGGTGGTTTACTTGCTTGTTTTGTGGCTTGAAGTTTTCTATTGTAGCAATAGTTTGTTACATACATGAGGCTAATAATATGTCTCTGCAATACATGTTTATGACAACCTTATTTCATTGCTAAAGTCTTATGATTTCACACTCAAGTTACTCTAGTTGTTGCTAGATTATCTCTTGCATCATTCACTTGACTTTTAGAATATTGCAGTAGCTTTAGTAATCATTTACTTTCTCAATAATTTGGAAACCATAAACCATCTTGAAGAATCTCTATCAATCCATTTCTCAACTAGTACCTTGACCTATAGGGGCTTCACTTCCACACTCTCACTTTCCATTTCATTTCCCCCTAGGGTCACTCGGGGCTCCCCCTTGTGTTGGATTCTTCCTTCACAAAAGAGAGGGAGGGTTTATATAAGGTGAAAGTGGGTAATCTCTCCCATCGTTATCTCCATCTAGTGGATTGGGTCAGGATTTTTCCAAACTTCAATTTGCACAATAACTTTTGGCATCATTGTTGTGGAGGATTTTGAATCCTCTTTCATGCCCTAACGACACTTTGGAAAGATTCTTTCACAAAGCCTTTACCCCTAGCTTGTCCGGAGACTCCACTTGAAGGACGTTACCCTTCCACCCTTGATGAGATTTTATTGAATCCCATCTCGCGACTCCACCTTCCCAAAATCTATCTTCCCTCAAGTCTTTTCCCCTTTGGAGATTCAATCCTTCTAAGGTTTGTCGAAGAAGGTCTCTTCTCAAACCTCCCATTGTCAAAACCCTTTTCTAGTGTACCACTCCCCTTTCTCCAATGTCTCACCCTTGGGGAAAATACCTTTATAAACCCTTAAACATGGCCACCATTCTCGTATACCCCAATACCATGCCAAAAGAGTCTCACAAATGGTTTCCAAAGTTTCCAGGAAATAATGTAATCCCTTTTGACGATCATCTCTATGCCATGGGCCGATACATGGAAAATGAAAAAGTGGAACATGAGGATGTAGCAATGAAGCTACTAGCCTCATGATTTACTGAAGATGCTCAGAGATCGTTCAGAGGACTTCTTGATAATCACATAGCATCTTATGAACAATTTGCCAAGTTGTTCAAGAATAGATGGCGGGAGAAGAAAGACAACATAATGCTTTCAACTCAGTTTAATAAAATAAATAAAAAAGATAATGAGACAATGAGTGAATTTGACAATAGGTTTGACAGGTTGTACAGTCAAATCCTGACAGATCTACGCCCTACAGATGCAGTTGTTCATATCCTCTACATGAATGATTTCGATGGGAAATTTTGTTTCATCCTGAAGGACAAGAATCCTGCCACTTTGGCACAAGCTAAAGAGTATAGTGCATAAATTGAAGAAAACCTTCTTGACTCGAAGGTTGATCCTTTTAAGTATCCTCGTGCCAAGGTAGAGAAAAAGACTAAAGCTTTGATTAGTAGTGCTCAAGACCCAATTGTTGTCTTGACTCAGAAGATAGACTAGATGAGTACTCAGTTTTTCCAAGCTCATAATCAGATCATGGGTCGTCTGAACATAGTGGAAACAAATCAATCTGCACCTAGACCGCAATTTGCTAAACAACAGAGAGATTCCACGGGTTGGAATCCAAGGCTTCTACAATAGGAAAAATCTCTTGATACGTTGAACTCGGTTGGGATGGTCAACACATAAGAGACACCATGGTGTTCTCCATGTCAAGAACCTCACTAAGAGGTTGAATTCCCCCGACGAGATGAAGATTCTCCTGATAGTATGAACTTTTTGGATATGATATGTACCTTCCAAGAGGAAGAAATCACACAGGAGTAGATTGATGAGACCATAAGAAAAGGGGCAAGAGAGGGATTAATATCGGTGTTAAGCCAATTAACTAATGATCAGAGAAATCAATTGAGGAAGAGATATTTTTTGACATACACTATGATAAATAATGCTTTGATTCCTCTGTCACAACCTTCCACTCCCCCTCAGCTAGAAGAAACCTCTCTTTCCCCATCTATAGAGAAGGTGGTCCCACCACTTCCACCTCCAGTGCATGAGTTTCTTCTGAAGCCAACTCCAACAGAGAAAGAGATTTAGTTGAACATAGATGTTGCAACCATGTTTGGAAAGTTGAATATGACAGTCCCTGTGACAGAAATGTGCAAAATCCCTTTTTTGAGGAGAGAAGTCTTGAAGTTACTAAACTTTCCAGCTGAGAAGGAGGACCCTCCAAGCATCTTGAACACTATGTATCTTGATCGTAAGAAGGATAGTAACCCTTTGTTTTATATTTCTTTGGGAATGAATGGCCTCCACTTGAATAATTCTATGTTGGACTCCAGAGCCTCGACAAATGTAATGTATTTGAAGTGATGGAACTGTTATCGCACAAGTTGTAGGTTGGGGAAATCCCAACCCAACCACCAATTGGAGATAACTTAGAGAGAACCTACCCACTGTCACCTTAGGCAGGTGTTCTTGTCACTTTAGAGGTGAGGTAGTCACCTCAAGGGGAGAATCCTAGTGACCCTAGGGGGGATTGAGATGGAAAAGGAGATGTATGAATTTATGCCCCTAAAGGTCAATTTTCTAGATGGAAAAGGGCACCTAGAAAAGAGTATATAGGGTTTCTTGAGGTTTCCAATGATTTGAGTAACCTGTCAAGTGTGAATACTTGCCTGAGACACAAAGAAAACCAAGCATATGATATAATATTTTAGTTGGACAATCAAGTTAAGCTTGTTGTCCCTAATTGCAGAAAAAGAAAATTATATATATCAACATATAGAAGATAATAAAGTATGAAAAATAAGTTCTAAAAGTATGATTGAATAACAAAGAGACAAGCCAGTGAAGGCTAGCTTAACTCAACAATGATAAAGAAATACTCTAGCACAAAAGCAAGGTTGAAACAAAATCTTACTGCAATGATATTTATTAGCCTTATGGATATAGAAAAACAATATTTATAACAAAAAAATCAACCAATGAAAATTACTTCTATCTAGCTCAAAAAGTGCGCTAGGGTTAGTAGTTTGTTCGGGAAAAGTTGTAGCCAAATCCTAGGGTTAGTTTAGAAGTTATCTAGGGTTAGAGAGTTAGTTTTCTGCAGCCCTAATGGTTGTAGGTTAGTTTTGCAACAAAAACAATATTTAGTGGATGAAATGGGATGCCTCAATGAGGCAAGGTAGCCTAAGGCTCAAGGAACAACTTCCAAGTGAGAAAACTTCAAAACTTGAAACTTTCATGTTTACCAATGCAACGTTTTATTTCTCCAATGCAATGATTAGTGCCTTTGATTGTGTGTTAATGGGGTCAAGAGAAAATACCTAAAGCTACTACCTCATTGGGGGTATAAACCCTCTTATTCCCCAAGGCAAGTAACCTAGCTAGGGTTTTAAAACTAAGGGGTGTATGCCCTTATACTTCCTTAGAAAAACCCTTGCAAATAATAAATTATATGCTTAAAAATATGATGGAGCTAAAATAGGGGTGTATGCACTTATACTCTCGACCTAGCCTTATCAAAATCAACCTTTATGTTTGAATTACAAATGATAACAATAAGTAAAAATCTTACCAATCCAAATAGCAACAAGATGGACCATAACATGCCAAGATAACCACCACAATAGGAAAAGAATGACCTCCTAGAGCTACCACATCATCATCATCAACTCCACAACCAAAGAGAAACCATATCATAGAACAAGATAGCAAAAATCCTCAAGGGTAGAGAAAATTTCAGTTCAACACTTCTCACAATGGGAGAGTTATGTTTTAAAAATGAGATCTTATCATATCTATTTATACAAAATGTCACTAACATTGTTTTTCCACATTAGCAAGGGTAATACATAACACAATGGGTGAACAACCCTTATCTTACCCCTTGCAACCAAATAATATTAAATAATTCATCTTTAAATTCACTTTTACACAAAAGAAAACCCTAAAACAAGAGGATGTCACCCCTTTAGGGGATGTTTTGACATTAGGAGCAAGTTGTTGGTGTTGGAGATGCATAGTTAGGCCTCCAAAGGCCACATGTCAATCATCTAGGCCATCTCCTCATAGTCAAGGCATTCTTCCCCCCATGTCTTCACCACCAAACCCTAGCCCCTCTAGGTGACGTCAAGCCTCCAAAGGTGACATTTTGCCTCTCCTAGGAAAAATGTTTGGCATGTAAGGTCTAGGTCATGTCGCCCATAATATATTTTAGACCTCTAAAGGTATGTCTCTCTCATCCAGCATGTGGGCCCTTGGCATCCAACCTGTGGGATTCAAGTCTCATGGAAGCCCAAGCTAGGCTTGTTCCTCCAAAATTGTCCACCAACTAGGTCCTACAAAGACAAATAAGCACGCCCTCCAAGGATCTCAAGTCATGATATCATGGTGAGTAAATCAAATCAATAAATGATCCACCTAAGCATGTGCATCAAATATTACCCGGTTAAATAAGTAAGTGCTCAAAAACATTATGCGACTTTCCAAGCTTGGATATAAGAGGGATGACAAGGTGTCCTATTGGGTAGATCCTTCCCTAGGTCAAGGAGTGTTTCCCAAGTCACCCCTCTCTAATCCATGTGAAGTAGTTGAAGTGGTTATGGATCAAAACTCACTACGCATGAGGTTCATGACATAAAAGGGGTTGTAATGTCTCATCCATGGGTGCCTTTGTAGAGGATGTGTGGCACTTTTGTTTGCAGTGCACTTTTTCCAAGCCCATCCTTTTGCATTCTTTGTTTATTTCATGTTTTAAATGACGGTTTGAAGGCCATTGTCCTGGCATGGTGTCTAGATAATGACAATGTCACTCACAAATGCCTTGCGAAAATGAGAAGGTTGGTTCGTGATGAGAACCCCTTTCTCTCAGTTGTGCAACTGAGAGCCACTATCCTGGCTTGGTGGCCAGATGATGGTAATGTCGTACCACTAGATACCCATGATCATGATAGGTTGGCTCATGATGAGACCTCCTATACTCCAAATAACCCCCTAAGAGTTCTATCATTTATTATTGTGGGTCCCCCTTTTCTTACAGAGAAGTGATTCATTGTTTTCTTGTGGGATCCCTGGGAAAAGCATTTGGAAGGTTTATATATAGAGGCTTTTATCTTCTTAGCCAACAAAAATCCCTTCGGGCCTTCAACCCCTTCTTCCCATGGAATGAGGGACAACCCCTTCTTGGGTCAATACACCCTAAAATCCCAAGAGACAAGGAAATGGGGGGTTTTAGGTGATGGAAAGTGGCAAGTATGGTTGGGAATGGTACGATGGCTCTTCAAGGGAGTTCCTAGTAGAAAACCCATTCCCGAGGAAGACCACTTAATAGGGAACAATGTCAACCACCAAGGTGAATTAGGGAAAAATACATAATGTCCAAGCATATGTCATGAAATATAAAGAAGTCTAAGATATAGCATACTCAAAATTCCTCAAATATTGAAATGACACTCATCATAATACCTGACTTGTACCTCATGGATTAAGGCCCAGTGCTTCTCGAAATCTAGTTGGTGTGGTGGATGCCATTTGAAAATCCTGACCTCTGTGGTGGTGAGAAGGGTCTCCATCTGTGCAAGTGGATATTGTTGGTCATGTAGTCTCTTGGCACTCCATATCTACAACCTGAGGGCCTCGAGACATAATCTCCTTAGTTATCTCATAAAATGGGGATAACATGAACAACTTGGTCTAAAGATGACCCAACCTTATGGAAATGTTTGTGGTATTGATTCCAAGAAGGTCAAGGTTTATGGGCTATGTGAAGATGTTGAAGTTTAACTAATTGACTTCCCTCATATTAGCCTCATCATGAACATAGTCATGATTGATGTCCCAGATGCTTAGGGGATGCTTCTATCAAGAATTTTTTCCATCACTCTTGGAGGGTTTCTCAGTATGGATCTCACCCATGCGTATATTCCCATGGGAGATGGAACTTTAGAGATATTGTATAGTCGAGAACGGGATGACAGGAATGTGATGGACCCCAATGGTCCTGATTACATGAGTGAGTGTGACTTTTATGTACCTCGTCGGGATATTGAGTATGATCCTTGCGGTCTACCTTTTGTGCAGGAATATTACATAGATACACTACTCCCAAGTACAAATGAGTATAAGGAGAAGCTTGCAAAGTTCCAACGGAAAGAGCAAGGGTCCATCTAGATATTGAAGAAAGAAGATAAAGACAAAAAAGAACATGAGAAATCCATTGAAGATGCAGTTAATACAGATGCTCCTTCCTATCCTTACATCAAGAATAAACCTTACATCAACTACAGGGAAGGAATTACTACGTTCATGTGGGACAAGAGGAAGGGAAAGCCTACATGTGACTAGAAGAATAATAGATCTTGGCTTGGCCCTTATATCGTCAAGAAGAAATCTAAAAAAGAGAAGTATTATTTGACATCTTTGGAAGGGAGAAAGATGTCATTACCAGTGGATGGGTCTCTTCTTTGACACTACATCTAACACACTTGACTTCTTCAGGGCCCAGGCCTCAGGTAAGTAGGTAGGTCATATTTCTTTCCTTGCATTTGCATCTTGATTTCTCATGGTAGTTTAGTTGCATTTCATTTTTCATTTTTCTATACTTTCATATTGCTTTCATCATATTACATGTTTCGTTTAAATTTTTGAAAAAATGCAAAATTTTATTTTCTAGATTAGTTGTCATTTTTTTTTTGTTATATATGGACAATGGGTGATAGAACCACCCTATATTTTATGGTTTTAATTTTTCGTATAGGCACGGGTCCACCAAGAGATGTTGTGGTTCTCATGCACTCTACGACGAGTAAATGTTCCCAAGTAGGAGCCATATGTTATCCCTAATTCCTAGGAATAACTAAGGAGATTGTGTCTCGAGTCTGTCAAGTTGTAGACATGGAATACCGAGAGACATCTTGACCAACAGTGTCCACTTACACAGACAGAGACCCGCCTTGCCACCACAGGTCCAAGTTTATCACGACGGTATCCACCACATCAAATGGCTTCCAAAAGACATTGGGTATTTCTCCATGAGGTACAAGCCAAGTTTTATGGTGAGCGTCATTTCAATATTTGAATCCTATAAGTTTGTTGCATTTAAAACTGCTTTTGATTATCTAAAATTTGCTTGGAAATTATGCTCTTTGCCCTGTTTCACTTCGGTGGTTGACATTGTTCCCTAGTAAGTGGATCACCCTTAGGGATAGGTTTCTACTGGGAGGACCTCTTGACAAGTCATTGTGCCATTCTCGTCCATACCTATCACTTTCCACACTTCATCCCCCCATATCCTTACCTTTTGGTATTTTCGAGTGTATTGACCCAAGAAGGGATTGTCGCTCATTTCATGGGAAGAAGGGGTTGAAGGCCCAGAAGCTTCTAGCTAGAAAAAGATAAAATCCAATCATGAACCTTCTATATGCTCGCCTAGGGATCCCGAGGACAATGAAATGTCTCTCATAAGAAAATGATGGGACCTGTGAAAAATAACTAATACAAATTGCCAACTAAGGTGGAGCATGTGAGGGCATTGTTTCTCATGCTTAGGTAGAATACCACATATGGTTTCAACTTGGGGAAGCATGATATGACCATGGTAGATTCAAGGTGGGAATTGTTATTCATGCTTAGGTAGAATCCCCACCTTGGATTCAACTTGGAAACATCTTAAAAATAACAAAAGACAAGGGATGGGCTTGGAAAAAGGTTGTATTGAAAACGAAGGTGCAACACACCCTCTACAAAGACACCCATAAATGAGATACTATGATCCCTTGTATGTCATGAATCCCATACCCAAGAGTATTTTCCCCATCCATCTCACTTTGTCCACATGTCTTAGAGAGGGGTCCACTTGGAAAACACTCCTAAACTTGAGGTATGATTCACCCAATAGGTCGCTTTATCAACCCTCCCATTTCTAAACTTGGAAAATTACATAGGGTCTTTAAGCACTTGTTTATTTTCATGAGGTGGTTTAGATGTACATGCTTAGATGAATATTTTATTGATTTGATTTAATTATCATGATGCATTTGACTTGATATCCTTGTAGGGTGCAATCATTGTCTTTGCGGGACCTAGTTGGTGGATAAATTTGGAAGAACAAGCCTAGCTTGGGCTTCCTTGGGGCTTGAATCCCACAGGTTGGATACCATGGCCCACACATCGGACAAATATCCTAGCCTTTGGAGGCTTTATGAGATACCATGTAAGACATAACCCATCCCTTAGCCATCCCAATTATTTTCTCTTGAGGCTAAAACGTCACTTTTGAGGAGCTTGATGTCACCCTAGGGCTAGGGTTATGGTGTTGTTGTTGTTGTTGTTGGACACTTGTCACATGTTGATGGGAGAAGGCTTGGCTTGGAAGAGGGAGACCTAGTGCATGAGAGGGAGGCCCTAGAAGGCCCAATGACTTCCTCTCTCCACTCCAATGATTTGCAAGAAGTGCCAAAACGTCACCCTTTGGAGGGATCACATCACATTAGGGTTTCTTTATGTGCATTTTTTAAATTTAAATTTGAATTAGAGTCAAATTACTTTTTTAAAGGGGAAAAGTAAGGGTTGTTTCCCCCTTATTTGGTGGTTTACCCTAAATTAAGTGGACAAACACTTTTAGTAGTATTTTTATAAATAAGAATCATTTCATTTCATTTTGATCGTAACTATCCCATTGTGAGAAGACTAGTGGCTGGAATTTGCACCCTACTTGGGAAATTTGGCATCTCTCTCTTGTGCAAAATGATTTTTGGTTATATGTTTTGGTGAATGATTGAGCTAAGGTGGTGCACACCTCTTGGAGACTTCTTCTCTTGCTTATGAATGGTAATTTTCTTGGTGAACTAGGGTTTTTTCTTTCATATCTCTTGGAATTGGTAAGGAAAACATGCAATTGTTAATTCTTCTTGCTTTTTTCATGGTTATTGTTGGTTGAAACCCTAGGAGGAGTATAAGTTCATACACCCTCCATTAAGCTTCATCTCATTTTCTAGTTTACATGTCTTTTATTGGAAGCTGGTTGCTAGGAGGAGTACAAGGGTGTACACCATCCTTGATTTTCCTTAGTTTGATTTGCATACCCTAGGGAGTAAGAGGGTCTACACCCCTAGGGATTTTATTGATCTAACTATTGCTTTCAAGACTCCATTCACCCAATTTTTTAAAGGCACTAATCTGAAGTTTGCATTGGAGAAATAAATTGTTTGCATTGGTAAACGTGATTTAGTGAGATATTAATATTGTGCAAGTTGGGATCTTTTCTTGATGCTTTGAGGTTTCCAAGGCCTCCAAGGCTTCTTAGTTTTCTTAGTATTCTTAGTGCATGTTTTGGGTGGTTTACTTGCTTGTTTTGTGGGTTGAAACTTTATGTTGTAGCAATAGTTTTCTACATCCATAAGGCTGATACTATGTCTTTGCAATACTTGTTTATGACAGCCTTATTGCATTGCTAAAGTCTTATGCTTTCTCAAACTTGAGTTACTCTAGTTGTTGCTAGCATATCTCTTGCATCATTTACTTGAATTTTAGCATTTTGTAGTAGCTTTAATAATCATTTCCTTGCTGATATATATTTATGTTCACTTATGCAAATAGGGACAACAAGCTCAACTTTCTTTTCCATTTGGTTGTTTATCTTGTATGTCGTCTTTTCTTGTGTCTCGAGCAGGTACTCAAACATCTTCCACATGTACTCAAACATTTGGAAACCATAAACCATCTTCGAGAATATTTATCAAGCCATTTCTCACTTAGTACCTTGACCTATAGGGACTTCACTTCCATACTCTCACTTTCCATTTCATTCCTCCCTAGGATCACCCGTGACTCCCCCTTGTGTTGGATTCTTCCTTCACAAAAGTGAGGGAGGGTTTATCTAAGGTGACAGTGGGTAAGTGCTCCCACCATTATCACCATCCAGTTGATTGGGTCAGGCTTTTCCCAACCTACAATTTGTGTGATAACATTCCCCATTTCCCCCCTTTTTTATTTTACTTTTTTTAAACCTTGAAGTGCATATAAAATCAAAGCTTTGGCTTTGACTTTCATTGACGAAAACCAAAAATGATGCTAGATGAGACAGAGTTAGAATGTGGCATGGGGAAAACTGTTGGGAAGGTATCAATAGAGCCATCAAGAATATGCAATCGAAAATCTGATCTCGTGCCACTTATGATCCAGATTGGATCATTATATTGTTTGTCATCTATCTCGATCCATTTAGAGTGGAAAAAATTGGAGGATTCAACTTGCAAGGTCATTTTAGTGGCAGGTCCCAGTTTGGAAAATTGGGGTCTGAAAGCTTATGGAGCCATTTTGTCTAATGTCCCTTTCCAAGTGAGCCCTCCAAGAGTTTGAAAAAATAGCCTAAGTGATTCTCCTAGGCTACAGGTAGTGGGGGAAAAGGGAATTAATTATTTATTTAATGTCATCCGAGCGAACAATAAATTAATTTTAAAAGGTGGCATTGAGTAAGTAGTTAAAAAGGAACCCGAGTGACTGTTGAGATAATGAAAAATCACTTAAACTTATTATAGGGTAAAAAGGTCACAAAAGGGTCAACCAAAGAATAAAAAGGGAAATGAGGACACCCTCTCTCATTATTCACTTGTCATTTCTAAAATTTATTTGAGAGAGCTCTTGGTGTCTTTTGGATTGTTGGGACGAAAAACGCTAGAGAGATTTCTGAGATTGGTTTCGATGGTGAAACTACCCACCCTAGTTGGTCATTAGGAGGAGATCTATCTGATTTCTTCAGTGTACTTCAATTTGGTAAAGTTTTCCATCATTTGGTGACTGGTATTTGTGAGTAGGGGTCGATTTTCTTTCTTGAGGCGGTTGGGTTTACCCATTGGGGGGATTTTTTTGTGATGAATGAGTTTGTTTATAAAGGGGATGGGTTTCTTCTTGGATTTGAGTAATATCTTCTCTTGGGGGTCAAGTTCTTCACTTTAAGGGTCGATTTCATCAGTTGGGGGTCGAGTTCCTTGTATGTTGGACATTTGTTTTGGTTGGGGAAAGCTTATATACCGTCTGGGTGAGTTTCTTGTGGATGACAACTCCCCTGGATTGTTGATTTGAGGAAAACATAGTGGAAGCTGAGTTATTTCTCTACAACTTGATTTGTTGTTGATAAAAAGGGGGTCGATACATTTGCTAGGGCTAAAAATAATTCATTGAGGGTCGAGTCTGTGTGTGGGAAAGACGTCTCTCTTTAGGGAACTAATATTACTCCTTGAGGGACGCATTAACACCATGTGGAGGCCAAAAACCTAGATATTATACTCTACATACTTGATTGTGTTTTATCTACTTCTGTTCATATTTTTGGGAGCTAATAATACCACCTATAGAGCCGATATTTGTGGTTTGGGATGTGTTGTGCATGATAGTCACCTACATCAAATCTTCCTTGGAGGATTGTGCAGAGAGAATATATACAATGGACGTATATCATGTTTATATTTCCCATATGTGTACTATGTTGTTATCTCATTGTATTGTTGCCATTGAAATTTTAATATAAATAAGTAGTGATGTTATTATGGTGTCATTATATTCTGTATCAGAATTTATATTTACCGTGTGAGTAAAATATTTTGAATGCAAATGGTTTGTCTTAATATCTTATCTGAAAATGGGTAGAACGCATGCACTACTTGATCTGAACTAGAAATATCATAAAGTTCAACACCACTTTCCTATTCCAAGAATCTTTATTAACAATGCTTATAGCATGGAAGTGAACTGAACCAAACACATAAGTTGAAGAACATAACTTGCATAATCATACATGAGCAAACAGAATCACATAAAAGTAGTAATAATATCCATATAACAATGATTGTCTCTGGGTCCACTTCCAACCAGTGAGACCGCTCTTATAAAAGCTCAATAATTGTTGAAAGTACAAATAAGATAGCTTTACATCACAAGAGTCAAAGACACCCTTCAAATATGCTACTCTGTTGCAAAAAAGGACATCACCCTTGCAATCCTCTCGAAAAACTGAGAAGGCTGAGTATATTATTGACTATGTTTTGTCATAGTGCCTCGAATGCCCCTTGACACACGAAACAAGGCAATGAGCTGAAAATATGTTGCTTGGATGCCGAAAAGGACCTCAAATATGAACTCCTTGTAGAAAATCATGTAGAAACGACTATAAATACGACTATGTTTTTCTAAAGTGCCTCGGACTCCCTTCAACATGCAAAACAATACATACAATTCGTGCCAACATGAAGAACCTAGCACAATAGTTCTTGGCACAAAATGTTGGTGTGTTCTCTCAAAATAAGGATAATTTACACACATAAGTTGTGTGTCTCTCACACATAAGTTGTTCTATACACCAATGTTGTGTAGTGTGTCCATACAATGGTGTGGAGTGCCCATGTTGTGTAGTGTGTCCATACAATGGTGTGGAGTGCCCCTTTTATAGCCCAAGAGGGGCATCTTCTAGTTACAAAGTCATTAAATTACAAAACAAACCATTATTAAAATGGTTATCCATAATTAGCAAAATGGTTGTTTGTTTATAACAAAACCCACTCGGTTAAAACCTCTTTAGCATAATACCCACTTATATAAATATGAGTGTGGGTTGTTAATAAAATCCATTTTATGTACGTGGCATGAATTTTGTCTTTTTAGTGAGTGGTTGTTATAACATATAACAACAAAAACTCACTATTAATAACATATACAGCTTGAGTGGGCCTAATGGTTAAGAACATGTGTTTCATCTTTAAGAGGTCACAAGTTCAAATCCAAAGGGGTAAGGGTATGTATACATCCATAGACTTTACCAGTCAAATCGTTGGGCGGAGGGAGGTCCCTTGTCTCACAAACAAAGGGGTCTCATACACCAATTTGGTGTGGCTTGGCAGTGACCTTAAAAAATAGATTATTATTAATAATAATATAATTTGTGGCAAGTGCATGACATGGTATGAAATATATATATATATATATATTAATGTGGGTTAAAACCCACTTTATCCAAAAAAATTCGTGGCATTAGTTTGCATGTGGTTTAATAAGTGGTTATATGTTATAAACTACATAACAACTTTAATTGTGGCATGTTCTATATGGGATGGCGCGCACATATGTTATAACCCTCATGGAATTTGTTTCAACCTTAGCGAATCTCGTGGCATATTGTAACAACCTCCATGCCCGTGTGTTGGTTGAAACCAGGGGTCGAGGGTTAGCCCTTGGCCCCTTTTTCCGTCGAATTAAAACTTGCAATCACGTTAAATATATTCGCGACCATTCAAACAATAATGATCAGGTGTAGTGGAGTTTTGTTGGCGCGGATTGTGTTAGGCATCAGAGATGGTAAGAGGTCGCGGGTTCAATCCCTTCGACTCTATTATATTTTATACAATTGTGACCAAACCGACCAATGCAGAGTTGCTATATTTTATACAATTGTGACCAAAGCGGCCAATGCAGAGTTGCTACGTGGCAACATATCAATTTTTTACTTCTGCCATGTAGATCGCGGGTTCAATCCCTTCGACTCTATTATATTTACGCCAAAAGGTGTACACCTATTGACAATGAGCACAAGTAATCATCTTTTAATCTAAAATTCTAATCTGATGGCTAACAATTGAAGACACTGGCATATTCTTAGTCGTCCTCCCAAATCAATGAATGTGATTTCCTCTTCATAACTTCTTTGTATTTTTGAATGCATCCATTAACTTGTTTACCTTTTAACATTTACCTAATCATATTAAGAAATTACTGTAGCACTATATGATTGTCACGTTTAAATGATTAAACTTTGGATTTAGCACGCTGGTTGTGTTGGTTGTAGACGCTCATTTTTTGGTTGTGCGTTTCATTTTCTGGCTATGCGTTTCATTTTCTGTCCACGCCTTTCAGCGTTCATCAGCCACGGTTTTGAGTGGTTGTGCTAGTTTATACAACTGTGACCAAATCGGTAAAAAAAAAATCTTACTTCTGCCATGTAGGTCACGGGTTCAATCCCTTCGACTCTATTATATTTTATACAACTGTGACCAAACCGGCCAATGCAGGGTTGCTACGTGGCAGCCTATCATTTTCTTACTTCTACCATGTGTTGAACAAAGATTGGTGCCACTTGTCAACTGTTGACTAGTCCACATCTGCCACTGTACAACTTCCACGTGTCTCTTCCAAAGTCTGCCACGTGTACCAGTAGGATGTGTCATCTTTCACCCTTGTAGTGGTGATATGTGTCACCTTTGACATTTGTTGTTTGACCAAACTTTGACCATGCATAACTTTCACATACGAGCTTTGACATTTATTGTTTGACCAAACTTTGACCATGCATAACTTTTATACACGAACTATGTTTGAGGCACCGTTTGAGCCATTGGAAAGTTGGCAATGAGTTCTTCATGATGGTGCCATTTTTGAGTGAATTTGAAATACTTGAATTTTTTAGCATTTTCTAGGTCCATCCTGATCATTTGGAGTATAGGATCCACCCACATCCTTCTGAAGCATTATGAATTCTTTGACACATCTTCAGATCCACCTAGATCATTCCTCCCCACTGAAGGATTTTTGAACCACCAAAAGTGTTTTCGTTTAGATACCAAGTGAGGGAAGTGCCTCCCCACTTGACGTGTATATGTTCTCCATACTTGTACCATATGTCTCATTACAATTATTTGAATAACAAGGATGAAGGCTGAAACAAAGTTGTTAATACAATCAACCATTCTTAGACTTCCACGTGTACTTGTATTCATATTTTCCACTGCTAGCAATGCACAACATATCAGTAGTAGTAGCGAACATACATATTCTACTGAGAATGACTTAGCAACATTCCTGCTCTTCCTAGAAAAATCCATGTCTCTTGCATGTAATGGACCTTCCTATAAAAAATTTGGAGATTCATGTAACATTTCATGATTAGGAGATAACTTGACAATTCCATTACCATATCCTTCGCTTGCTTTTGCAAACATCATAGAGATATTCTTGCTTGGATTCACAACACCTACAGTTGTGATTCATGTCTCGTCACCTGACTCAGATCCCAAATCTACTTGTTGGACTGTGGCAACTGCCTTTGCTTCCCTTTGCCTCCAAATTTCTTAGGTCTTAATTCAGGATGCAGCTTCCAACAATGATCCTCATCATGTCCGCTCTTCTCGCAATGAGTACATGTGGTCTTTGCTTCTTCCTTTCGTACCATAGTTACTTGTTTCTCTTTTCCCTTATTCTTACTTCCCTTTTGTTGAACAAATTCCTTAGAAGAACAATCTTTAGTATCCTTTCCCTTGGACTCAATATGAACAACTTGAATAGATACTTCATCAAAATTAGTGGGGTTTAACAAAAGAAGAGTATGATGAATGTAACTATGCAAAGCACCAATATATTTCAGAAGGGTTTATGTAGAATGTAATGAAATATTTAAAGCCAAAGCTTTCTTCCTGAACTCCTCAGTGAAATCCTGCACACTCTATCATTTTCCTTGCCTCATATATTCCCACTACATAATTTATTTCTTCCTATATGACAAAGGATAAAACTGTCTCCTCAATGTAGCTTTGAATTCTGACCAAGAAGAAAGAATATTGTCGATACCTTCCAGAGGTTTACCTTCCCTCCAAATCGGCGTTGTGCCTTCAAGGAGAAGAGAGGCTAATTGAATCTTTAACTCGTCTTCATCAATGTGTTGAACACGACAATGAACTTTCATTTGATGAATCCAATTATCTAACTTCTCTGCATTAGGCTCGCCATGATACATAGGCAAGTTAAACTTAAAATCCAACTTCAACAACGGCTTCTTTGAAGCAATCTTCTTATGTGGAGATGAGGGTTGTGAAGTGGAAGGAGATGAAAGGGGTGAAGATGAAGGTCTTGAAGGAGGTGGAGATGGAGGTATTGAAGGAGGTTGAGAAGGAGGAAGATCATCTTTGTCCTTAACTTGTCCAGAATTTTCTTCTTTATGTAATCCTCTTTCATTATAAAACTCTTCCACCATTGCCTTCATCTTATTAAAGGCCTCGAAGAAGTCGTCTTCGGATTCATAAGGACCCACTTTTCTCGGTGAGGCCATCTCTCCTCTTTGAGTGAAGCTCCTTGAACCAATTTCTGGATTATAATGTGCAAGATCACCTTCACCACGCTTGTGTTTATCCCTTCTAAGCATTCACTTGTCAAACCTCACTCTGATACCACTTGATCTGAAAATGGGTAGAACTCATGCACTATTTGATCTGAACTGAAAATATCATAAAGTTCAACACCACTTTCCTATTCCAAGAATCTTTATTAATGATGCTTATAGCATGGAAGTGAATTGAACCAAACACATAAGTTGAAGAACATAACTTGCATAATCATACATGAGCAAACAGAATCACATGAAAGCAGTAATAATATCCATACAACAATAACTATCTTTGGGTCCACTTCCAACCAGTGAGATTGCTCTTATAAAAGCTCAATAATTGTTGAAAGTACAAATAAGATAGCTTTACATTACAAGAGTCGAAGACACCCTTCAAATATGTTGCTTTGATGCAGAAAAAGGACATCACCCTTGCGATCCTCTAGAAAAAATGAGAAGGTTGAGTATAATATTGACTATGTTTTGTCACAGTGCCTCAGACGCCCCTTGACACATGAAACAAGGAAATGAGCTGAAAATCCGTTGCTTGGATGCCGAAAAGGACCTCAGATATGAACTCCTTGCAAAAAATCATGTAGAATTGACTATAAACATGACTATATTTTGCTAAAGTGCCTCAGACTCCCTTCAACACGCAAAACAATACACACAATCTTCACTTGTCTCGAAATCCATGCCAACATAAAGAACCTAGCACAAAAGTTCTTGGCACAAAACACTGGTGTGTTCTCTCAACATAAGGAGAACTTGCACACATAAGTTGTGTGTCTCACACATAAGTTGTTCTATACACCAATGTTGTGTAGTGTGTCCATACAATGATGTGGAGTGCCCGTTTATAGCCCAAGAGGGGCATCTTCTAGTTACAAAGTCATTAAATTACAAAACAAACCAGTATTAAAATGGTTATCCATAATTAGCAAAGTGGTTGTTTGTTTATAACAAAACTCACTTTGTTAAAACCTCTTTAACATAATACCCACTTCTATAAATATGAGTGTGGGTTGTTAATAAAACCCTTTTTATGTACGTGGCATGAGTTTTGTCTTTTTACTGAGTAGTTGTTATAACAAAACAACAAAAACCCACTATTAATATAATTCGTGGCAAGTGCATGGCATAGAATGGAATATATATATTAATCTGGGTTAAAACCCACTTTATCCAGAATTTTTCGTGGCATTGGTTTACATGTGGTTTAATAAGTGGTTATATGTTATAAACCACATAACAACTCTATTTGTGGCATGTTCTTTATTGGAGGCGCACATATGTTATAACCCTCGTTGAAATTTTTTCAACCTCTGGCGAATCTCGTGGCATATTGTAACCGGGGGTCGAGGGTTAGCCCTTGGCCCCTTTTTCCGTCGAATTAAAACTTGCAACCACCTTAAATATATTTGCGACCATACATTTTATACCATTGTGGCCAAATCGGCCAATGCGGGGTTGCCATGTGGCAACTTCTCATTGGCTTCCTTCTGCCACGTGTCGAACGGATATTGGTGCCACTTTTCAATTGATGATTGGTCCACATCTACCATGTGTCTCTTCCAAACCTTGCCATGTGTGCCAGTTGGATGTGCCACATGTCACCCTTGCAATGGTGACACGTGTCACCTTTGATTTTTGTCATTTGACCAAACTTTGACCATGCATAACTTTCACATACGAGGTCCATTTGAGGCACCGTTGGAAAGATGGTGACGAGCTCTTCATGATGATGTCAGTTTTGAGTGAATTTGGAATACTTGAATTTTGAGTATTTTCCAGGTCCATCCTGATCATCTGGAGTATAGGATCCACCCAGATCCTTTTGAAGCATTATGAATTCTCTGACATGTCTTTAGATCCACCTGGATCTATATCTGAACCAAGAACTCAAACAAAAAAATATATACCAAAATTTGGCAAGGCACGTTACAGTGGTATCGGAACCTCAGTCCTTCCAGCTTGAGGGGGCTTAATTAATCCATGTGGCCAGGAGACGAAGAAGGATATATCACCTACATAAGTAGAAGGAAGCGAGGGACATAAAACATTTTTCACCAAGAAGAAATGGTAGAAGAAAACCAACCAGAGGCATAACAAGAAGAAGTCATGGGGAATAATAATGAAGACAATGCCTTACAAATCCT
>SNQJ01S0157917.1:0-22076 GCA_010110895.2 Picea sitchensis
CCTCAGCTTATAGTACTAGCGAAAGAACTACGCCTTCCTATGTACTTTATGGATCATTACCACCACAAAATCCATACTTCCCATTTCCTGGTCCTCCACAACCCATGTCTCCCCCACATCCTCATGCGGGGGTTAATTTTGTTCAACCCTCTATTGTTCAACAATACAAAAATTTTGAACAGTTGAATACAGCTAATCCAACCCATCTGTCGAACAATGCCAAGAAGAAAGGATGGAACAGGAATAACAACAACCCAGGTTAAGATGGGAATCAACCCCAACAAAACCAATCTACTGGGGGCACCCAGAACCAGGGGAATCAAAACCCCCAGGGGGGAAATAATAATAAGCGCCAAGGGAGAAATAACAATAATGTTAAAACCAACTTCCCTTGTGCCCTTTGTGGTGAGTTCGTCCATTACACTCATCATTTCCCCCAAATCACTGAGTTCAAATGGTTGAAAGACTCTGGTAGTCTTTCCCATTCTCTAGCATCGCCTGCCCCTTAGCAGGCACCACAACAATACGTACAACAACCCCCTACTGTCGTACTACAAAATCCTATTCCACATCAAGGTGTGATAAAAACCCAATAGGACACACATCATCCCCCACCTCAGGTGGGACAATACCTCAACCCCAACAATCCAGTAGATCACACAATTCTCCTCACTAGTGAGGAAGAAATCCTTCTGCAAACACATAATCATCAGTATCATGCACTCGTTGAGTCTCCTCCCATCCCTCCAGAGACAAACCTTACACCGACAGGACCCCAATTGGTGATTCCTCGCCCTACCACCGAGCCACCTCTTTGCATCCCTCGCATCCCATTGCGCAGGAATGTCCACAACCCACAGGCTAGGGAAACTCATAACTATAGTTTAGTAGNCCTCGGCTGCCATGTCAGTTTTGGAAGTCCTCTAGACTTGTCCTACTCAGCGGAAATCATTACTTTCCGCCTTGGGGGAAGTCGACCCCGTAGATACCTGACTCATTACCTTTGATCTTGACAGCGGAGAACCTCGTCTTCCCGCCTTGATCGCTTTTCAAATACCAGTAAAAATATGAAACATTACAGTTCATCGATGTATCATCGATGAAGGTGCATCTACATGCATTATTTCCAAAACAGTATGGAAGAATCTTGGTTCCCCCGAACTCATTGCCTCTGCCATCATCTTACAAGCTTATGAAGGACAACCATCGTCTCCTGAAGGACTCTTCCAAAATGTCCCCGTCAAACTAGGGGGAAAGACTATTCTCATTCACATCGAAGTTATTGATGCCCCACTCGATTATAATATCCTGTTCGGTCGTAGCTACATGTACGTTATGAACGCAGTGGCATCTTCTGTCTTTCGGATAATGATGTTGCCTCACAATGGGAACATCGTTACTATTGACCAAGTCTCACATTATGAGCCTAATCCATCTGCCAACATCGATAACATTCTTCCTCTCATCCACACAAGCCATGACGCATACCCACTCGTCGAGATGGGTCCTGGAATTTTTAAAGATCTATCCTTGTTAGGAACCTACCATGGAGCACCACCACTCCTTCATCCTTCCAATCAAGTATGCGTCGTATAATCTAACGAAACTCACACAGAGCATACCCTTCCTCCTACCGCAGCTTCTATCATATCTGACATCCCAATCGTCACAGAACCCCCCCCTCTAGAACCTCCTGGACACTCGTCGACCCCACCAGTCCACGATTCCACCTCTCCCCAAGGACATATCCCAGTTTGGGAGACAGTTCCACAAGCCATCACTCAAATTCCCTTCTTTTACCCTCCACCAGGCATCAAATCTTTTCAGGTAGCCACAACGCTCACACTACCTAATATGGTGTTAGCAATCCCAGTTTGGTATTTACACCCACCAGAGATGGTCCCCTGACCATCGCTTCCCCCCCAAAAAGAAGGAATCCCCATGACGACTCCCATACTTACTCCCACCACACCCCCACTCACTAACCCCCCTGCCACAGCTGGGGGCAGGAGAAAGACGAAGGATCCCACAGCTCCACTTCCTCCACGCATCCCACCACCTTGCACACTATGTGAGAAATAGGGACACCAAACCAACAACTGCCCATCTCTACCAGAGTTACGGAATTTGATTCCACTCAATCACACTCCCCCAACACTCGCCACTACAGCTAGTCCTGCCACTACCACCCCCCCTTCCAGTAATAAAGGGTTGTGAACCAAATTCACTTGTGCTATATGTTCAAAATATGGCCATTATACCCACCATTTCCCAGCACTGCCACGCTTTCGGCAGACATTAGCCACAGTACGCCAGAGCTTCCAGAGCAACCCCAGTCTTGCTACATCCTCCTCCACCAATATCACTGACATCCAGTATGTCACCACTTCATTCAATGAACGTATGAGACGCCCTTTCTCTCTCTGCAATTCATTAGCTCATTTTACATACCAGTGTCCTATGATCCTTAAATACAGGCAACACTAATTGACCTTGCTTCCAAGGCCCGCAAAGGCGATAATTGACATTACCTCATCACTAGAGGATCTTCATGTCATTTCTCCTGAACTCGAGGCCCTTCCAACACCTCCCTGGTTCTTAAACGACTTATTTGAGGATACACCCCCCAATCCCCCCAACTCTCCCGCTCATTCCCCTATGGACATTTTACACCCAACTACCATGGGTACCCCTCAATACTTTAATATATGTTTTATGTCAAGTGAACCCTCACCATCTCCTAACATTGTTCCCCCTGCTTCTTCACCAGGGGGCAACCACACAGCCATCATCACTAATATCACTCCTCAAGACCCCTTGTATTCCCATCACTTCCAATGTGACGAAGAAATCCTCGAAGAGTTAAACCACCCAGACCTCCCCTAGGATGCACTACACCACCGCACACTCTTCTCTCCACAGGAAGGCTCCATGCCTCCTAACCAAAACCCCATTTATGCAGTCGAAACCAAGGATTTTATCCCATCAGGGCCTATCGACTGGTTCAAAAACCCCATTCCTTCCCCTGATTCTTTTGAAGAAGGCAACATGGCCAACATTTCCCCAACCATTAAAATCAACATTTCCATTAAAAATGGCATCGTCAAGGAAATCACTATTGGAATTGCTTGCACTCCTCAAGAAATCACCGCATATAAAGCCCTATTCCAAGAATATCAGGATATTTTTGCCTGGTCATACATGGAAATGTCTAGCCTCAATCCCTCCATCGTTGAACATCGCATTGACACCTAGCCTGAAATTACACCAGTTCGTCAAAAACAATGACCGCTACACCCATCCAAAGTTGCGGCCATCAAAGCCGAAATTGACAAATTATGCGTTGTCGGGTTCATTTACCCCATCGCCTATACCTCATGGGTTTCCAACCCTGTACCCCTTAACAAAAAACAGGGCACTATCCATGTTTGCACCGACTTTCGCGATCTCAATCACGCGTGTCCCAAAGACAAATTTCCAACGCATTTCATCAATCAAATTATCGACGACTGCGCAGGCCATGAGGCTCTATCCTTTATGGATGGATTCTCTGGTTATAATCAAATTCAAATTCACCCAGCCGATCAATATAAAACCGCATTCACTACCCCGTGGGGTACTTTTGCATATCGTGTCATGCCTTTTGTCTTAAAGAATTCCGATGCAACTTTCCAGCGGGCTATGACATACATCTTTCATGATCTGGATCATATCATCCTCGCCTACTTGGACGACCTCATAGCTTGATCCAAGAAATGCACACAGCATCTTGATGATTTACGAATCATCTTTCAACGGTGTCGTCAGTACAACATCCGCTTGAATCCTCTTAAGTGTGTATTATGTGTCACTGCAGGGTGCCTCCTCAGCTTTATTGTTTCCCAAAGTGGTATTACCGTGGACCCCCTCAAAGTCCAAGCTATCACCGAAATTCCACCTCCCTGGAATTTACGACAACTTCAGAGCCTACAGGGAAAATCTAACTTTCTTAGACACTTTGTCCCAGACTATGCCATATGCGCACACCGTTTCCTTCACTTACTACGTCATGACATCCCTTTTCACTAGGATGACGATGCCCAATAATCATTTGATAATCTTAAAACCGCCCTCTCGAACGCACCTTTAATGAGTGCACCTGACTACAATCGTGACTATATTCTCTACGTATCAGCACCAGCTGTATCAGTACCGGGAGTTATCATCCAGCTAGGTGATGGAAATCGTGAGCATGTCATTTATTACGTTAGTAAAAACCTCTCAGGACCACCCTTGAAGTATAAACATGAAGAGAAACTTGCTCTAGCAGTCAACCTCGTAGTCCAGAAACTATGCCACTACATTCTTCTTCGAACAACAAAGGTTGTCGCAGATTCCAACCCTATGCAGTACTTTCTCAGTTGTCGGCAAGTTAACGACAAATTTTCTCAATGGATCATTATCCTTTAGGAGTACGACCTTGAGTTCTCAACACCTAAGAGTAAGAAGGCCCTTGTTCTCACTGAACTTGTCACGGCCCTCCGCTCTGACACCACTAGTACCCCCGTCAACACTGACTNCTTTCATGAGATGATTGTCATCATATTCGACATCAGGCCCCCCACTACCTCCTCATCGGAGACATCCTATACCGACAGGGAGTCGACACCATTCTTCGGTGATTCTTGACTACTGACCAAACCGGTAGAGTTTTAAATGACTGCCACAGCGATGCATGTGGGGGCCATCTGTCAGGCATATCCACTACTCAGAATATTATCTGAGCCGATTACTTTTGGCCTACCTTGTTTCATGATTGCATTCATGCCGTGAAACGATGTGAGCAATGTCATCTCTATGCCAATAAATCATGGGCTCCCCCTTCTCTTCTTCATCCCGTCATCACTGCCAGCCCTTTTTGTAAATGGGGCATCGACTTCATGACTTGTAATCCCCCCTCCAACAATGGTCACAAATACATTGTTGTCACCATTGATTAATTCACCAAATGGGAAAAAGCTATGCCCACCTTCAACAACATTGCTAACACTACAGCACTTTTTTTCTTTAACCATGTCATATCCTGCTTTGGAGTACCCCTCCAACTCATTTCCGATCATGGGAAACACTTCGAGAATGAGATCTTTGTTGAACTCTCATCTTGGTTAGGATTCTCTCACGAGTTTTCCTCACCATATTACCCTTAGTCTAACGGATAGGTCGAAGCAGTTAACAAAGTACTCAAGACCATGTTACAGCACACAGTTAATAAACATAAAACCAATTGCCATCATATGTTATTTTCCACGCTATGGGCTTACCATACAACTATGAAAATAGCTATTGGTTTCACACCATTTCATCTAGTCCATGGGGTTGAGGCCACTCTTCCCATCGAGTGTGAAATTCCCACCTTACGCATCGCAATTGAGCTATTACCCGACACTGCTCCAATGGAGTAGCGCTTGCTGAACTTGGAGTCTCTAGATGAAGATCATCGATCTTATTTACAGAACAATGAGGCAGCTAAAAAACGATCCAAGGCTACCTTTGATCACCATGTCAACCTTCACTCATTTCACAAAGGCGATCTCGTCCTGGCTTACGATATCGCTCATGGTACCTTTGGCCAGGGAAAATTCGAGTCACTCTGGCATGGCCCATACATTATCCAACATTGTCTCACCAAAGGAACATACATCTTGGCCTCCCCTAAAGGCCTCTCTCTCAAAGAACCCGTCAACGGGTTGTATCTCAAGAAATTTTATGCTTAAATGTAGTCATTCTACTTTAGGTTATTTCTTTTATAGCATTTTTAATCTTTTTCCCTCCCTCACGTCTAAACTATCCTTTGTGCTATTGACAGATGCGTCCTACACCAGCCTACCACATCGGTTACGCTGAGGGCACCAGCAGTTGGACACAAAATCTCGCTTCGGCTTCTTGAGCTCTCTACACCCCCTCACATGAAATGATCCATTCGAGCGGCATATGTTTAGGTTCAGCAACCAACAACCAAGTTGAATACACTGCCATCATTGGCCTCCTGGCCAATGCCCAGCATCATCGTATTCGTCAACTTAGCATCTTCTGCGACTCTCAACTAGTTGTACTCCAGCTCAACAATGTGTACCGCATCCGTGATCCTTACCTCTTTCACAAATAGCTGTAGGTTAGACTTTTATCTCGACATTTTGATTCCATTACATTTACACATATTCCAAGAAAATTGAATCAAATTATAGATAACCTAGCTAATATTGTGTTAGACTAGCATATATCACATCAAGCTACCTCTACACATACATAAACATATCACACAAACTGTCATCGCCTAGCTGTCGCATATATTTATTAGACATCATCAAAACATTCACAAAAACCGTATAGAAACATCACATAGCTCCCAAAATGTATACTCATGTATATAGCAAAAGGTCCACAGTGTCATCCAACTATTTACATATAAAAATACAACAATCCGCAGAACAATGAAGCACCTCGGTACAAAAATGGGCTCACCCGACCTATCTATATATATATATATATATATAATATATATATATCGATGCATAATACTCATAGTTGCCTCCTAAGAGGCACCAGCTTTCTCCTCCCTTAGGCCCGGTTGGCGGCCCACCACCACCTTGGGAGGTGGTGGTCCACCCCTCTGGAAGCCCCTCCACCTTGCGGCCGGTCACTCGGTCGTCATCGCGTGACCACTTCTTCTCGTCGAGACTATGGCCCACCATGGTAGCGACACCCCTACCTGCTTCCGGAAGCCCTCATCCCGGTGTAGGTGCTGGGGCATCATGCGTGGAGCTGACCGGTATGTCCTTAAAATCCACTCTGGTAGCCGCCAGAGGAGCATGAATGGCCCAACCGCCGAAGGTCATCAATGAGGCGTCTCTTCACTACCCTCACAAATGCGGCGTCCTCAAATTCTGTCATCTCCCATGTGATCAATCAGGATCGAGCTGATAGGGCTTGAAAAATGCTCAAAATGAAGTGCTTTCGAGAATCTGATGGAAACCAATGCCATTACGTGTCTCATTTTCCTGATCGGACCGGTATATTTACTTTGTCAAAGCGGGTTGGTATCTTGAGAGATTATCCCGTTGATCGTAAGCCCAAATAGGTAAAAAGTCGAAGGTCAACTGGTAAAAAAGTCAACATTGATGACATCAGCATGATGAATGTGCAGGAGATGATGTGGCACTCTCTAGCTGATCATGATTGGGTAGGTTCAGCCGGAGACTTTTTTACATGTGGCGAGGGCAACTTCGTCGATCAATAAGCGGCAGTGGCATTAATTCGACAAATGGGAGATGTCGCGTGGCCGATCGTAAAATGACCATTAACACCAGTCATCGGTTGAAGTGGCATGTTTAAAAAAAGATATGTTTTGGGGTCCTTGGGTTTTGAAACCATGACCACCCACCAAGCCAACACCTTAAGAAATGGTCTTTGCCAATGCACCAAATTATTTCTTATGTTGTAGAACCCACATTATAAAATATATTACAAAGTATTGTATGTAGAGGGGGCGGTAGCTTGGCCCTTGGGGCTAGCACTTGTATATGAACCCATATATTACAATCCCGAAACACTTATTTGGGAAAGAAGGATTATGCTTAAATCCTATAACTTATAAAGTGGGTTTTATAACCAATTTTTGGGTTTTTAATTATTGTTAAGCCTATTTTTAGTGTATTTACTCCATTTTTGGGAATTATTTGGCATTTTTGGAGCTTAATTTTTGGGAGGAAGTTGAGTTGAGCAACCAACTTTCCCAAATATATAACCCAGGCTTGTTTGAGGAATTGGGGGGAATTCAGAGAATAATTATGCTGAAGAGAAATGACGAAACCATTTTGAGAAGCTTTTGAGGGAGGCGTTTGTCGAGACCATTCCCGGGAGCGCCGGACGTCCATTTTGCGTGTTGTTTTCTTTGCATGGTTCTAGAATCACGGAAGAACATGACCATATCAGTCTCGTAGCCACTTGGCATTGCAGGTGATGTATTTTTGAGCTTTGATCAGAAATAAAGAAATACGGAGAAAAGGCAGGAGGCATTAGGCAAAGTTGTGTCGAACTCTGTTATTAATTCTTGTGTTATGGTTTGCTATCTTTATTTCATTTCAGATCCTGAAGAAAATGTATATATGGCTGTCATAATTCCTCTTCTTTCCTCATTCTTTCACTAAGTTTCTCAAATGGTTAATTAGCATGCAAAATTAAAACTCAACCATAAGTCATTAAAAGATCCACCGGATCAGCGAGTGAATTATGAGAGCTAGTTGGCGTTTGGATTTGAGTTTTGCATGTATTCTTCGAGGGGAAAGATATGGCGTGGTGAAGGCGAGCTTGTTGCAGATAATCTATTAATTGGATTGAGAAAAGAGCTTCTCACGGTGAAGATGGCATCGGAAGAGGATTTCTCAAGATGAGAAGAGTTCCGGAAAACATTCCTTGCTATGCTTCGAGGAGATGGTGAAAGTTTTGTCTGAAGATTACTTGGAGCAGGCTGACCAGTTTTGGTTGATTCTTCAAAGGGAAAAAGTGAAGAGGAAGGGACCATCCTCGGATTCCTCCTTAGCCTCCATCAACACCTCCTTCTTCTCCTTCTTCTTCTTCAAGTTCCAAGTTCACAAATCTAGTGGAAAGAAAAATGTTCATAAGAATAAACATGAAATGCCATTGTTAAAATTGATGTTAAAAGTTGGAGTTGCCCATATATGATGGTGAAGTAAATGGGAAACTTGAGAATCGCTGAATTGGCCCGGATAGGAGGGTATCTTGCGGTGTGAAGCAGTCCGGGGGGATGAAGGCCCACCGCAATTAAGTTGGCATCTTTGAGACTTGCAGAATGCTGACTCTTATGCAATTGTGAGCAAAGTACGCAAAAGGAACACAAAATGTGGTAATGTATTTCCATCATGGAAGGATTTCATTTATGCACTTAGGAAGCAGTTATATCCTTTGGGTTATAAAGAAAAGCAATAAGTGAATGGCAATCTTTAAAACTAAAGAAAAGGACAAGCTTGGTCGCGGGGAATACAGGTGGATTTAGAAAAATGGAATTAATGTTAGACATTCCTTTGCAAACCTGAGAAACCCTTATGAAGTATATGGAGGTTTGTGCAGCATATTAGAAACATTGTTTCATGTTTGGACCCACTAACCTTGATAGGGTTTTGATTTCAAGCTATGTATATTAGGCGGGGAAGCGGAGTGTGTCGGAGTCATTGTCTTGGGAAAAGAGGACAAGAGGAAATGGAATGGCAATGGCAAGAATGCGAATGCAGTGACAAGAAGAAGGAGAAGCCCTCTTGCAAGCATTACGAGAAAGAAGGTTTATGATGAGGAACGGATGTTGGCAGTTGAATCTCGAGAAGAAGCCAAAGTGGTTCGAAGAAAGAGGCATAAGCGGTGTATGACGCCAGAAGCCACCGGACTTGGGATGGGATTGGGGTGATGAGTCTAAGATTTCCTTGGTTGGTATGGCAATTGAAATGGTGAAGAGAGAGATTGATTGTAAAACGAATTTTGTTTCATATAGGTAATCATCGACCTGCTTAAGATAGACACATTAATCGTGATTGGATCTCAATCTAATCTAATCTCGGAAGAAGTGGTGGTAAAGAAATTGGGATTAAAAACACAAACTCATCATAAGCCTTATACACTTAAATGGATGAGCAATCATCATCAAATGCACATAACAAAATAGTGCACAATCAAATTGCAATTTCATCTAAGTATGTGGACAAAGTAACTTGTGATGTTGTGTCATTAAGAAAATGTGGAATGATCTTAGGTATTATCTTATTTGATGCATTAGAAAAAGACAATCTTCGGGACAAAGAATCAATATCAATTCACTAAAGCGAGGTCATGATTATGGTTCATGCTCATGTTAAAGCAAATAAAACACTTCAAACAATGGAACAATTAGCGAATGCAGTGCAAGCATGCAACAAACCAATAATTGTTTCAAATGAAGTAATTGATCTTAAGCAAGAACAAAATATGTTTGTTGAATGGAAAATCAATCATAAGTTGCTTCAAAGGAATAAAGCTCGTAATAAATACGAGATGCTTCAAGTATATAGGTTCAATTTTCGCAGTCGAAATCTTTTCGATGTTGTCGTAGCAATGTTTTCTACATGGATGATAAGCCGCTTTATTAAGATGTAACAAGGTTCAAATGGCTAACTATATACTATCGGTTGTCATGATTATTATTCTGATTGATCTTGATGAGGCAGATTGCACAGAAATGAGAGTTGAGAGACAGAGAGAAAGCTGGGTGGTCTATCCTGAGCTTGTCGAGTGGTATGTAACCTTTTAGGGGACCAAAAGGTCACCCATGTCGGGGAGGAGTGTAGTCAAAATCCGGATCCAGAAAACTGATAGGGCTTGAAAAATGCTCAAAATTGAGGTCTTTCGAGTCAGGCCGAAACCGATACCATTACGTCCATCTCGTTTTCCTAATTTCGGCAGTATATTTACTTACTCAAAAGCGGGTTCTTTATCACGAGAAGTTATGCGGCGTTACATTCAGCAAACAGGGAAAAAGTCAAAGGTCAGTTGGTCAAAAAGTCAACGCTGACATAAACATCGGCTATCTTATTTGTGTAGAGATGACATGGCACTCTCTACTGATCCATGATGCAAGAGCTTGGGGTTGTGGGATAGACATGTGGCAACTAGATCGATCAATAAATGACAAATTGTCCAGACAAATGGGAGATGCCATTGGCGGATCATAGAGGCGATACGTGGCACCAATCCCCTTCCAGAGTTAAATTGGCATTAATTTAAAAAAAATTGTTTTGGGGTCCCTGGGATTTGAAACCATGACCACCACCAAACCCAACACAGCAAAAGAAATGGTCTTTGCCGATACACCAAATTATTTCTTATGTTGTAAAACCCACATTATAAATATATTGCAAAGTATTGTAAGGAGCGTCAAAAGGGGGCCAGCGCACAGCTCTTTGGGCTGGTGCTTGGCCATATGAACCCATTTGACCTTGTCAAGGGGGGCGCGTGCTGGGAAAGAGGGGGGCTTATGCCTAAATCTAACTATAAAGTGGGTTTTATAACCAATTTTTGGGTTTAATGGTAATTAAACCTATTTTTTAATGGTTTTGGGAGTTATTGGGTAGTTTGGAGCCTAATTTTTGGGAGAAAGCTGGGGATGAGCAAATAACACCCGGCTATATATAACAGGGCCTTTTGAGGCATTGGAAATTGAGCAGAGTTATCTTGAGGAGAAGCCAAGCCAAAAACAATTTGAAGCTTTTGAGGAGAGGCGATGTGAACCATTTCACAGGGCTCTGGATGTCCGTTTTGCATGCCATTTTTCTTTGCATGGTTCTAGAGATCTGGAAGAACATGACCATATCAGTCATGTATCCATTTGGCATTGCATTGACGATGTACTTTTGAGATTTTGGGCAGAAATAAAGAAGCCTCCTGAGAAAGGCAGGAGACGTAGGCAAAGTTTTGCTGAACTCTGTTATCAATATGCATGTTATGGTTTGCTATCTTTTATTTCATTTTAGATCTGCAAATGTGTATATGGGTATCATAATTCCTCTTCTTTCCTCATTCTTTCACTAAGTTTCTCAAATGGTTTAGTGCATGCAAAATTAAAACTCAACCATGAAGTCATTAAAAGATCCTACGGATCCCGCCATGGCCGAATCTCTCCAAATCCCTAGCGAGGGCGAGCTCTCTACAACTCCACCTAGATGCACCGAGGAGTTGCCACATATCACATGCAAACAAACCAAGATAGTATCGACATCTATATCATATACATAAGGCCATGCTATCTCAAAACAAAAACATACATATCAACATCATCCAATCAACATACCTCGGTCCAAACATCCCCCGGAGGTAACACCATGTCTAGATCATCTCAGAAGTCCCAGCTGGCGCCAGAGTGCGTGGTATCACTGCGGGCCTTAATAACACCATACGTACCCACCTCTCGTTTGTGGCCCACCCCTCGACACCACCATGGCCCGAGAGGCGCGCTAAGTCGACCACCACCCTCAATTGCGGCTCTCGTGACCCAGGTGCACCTAATAGAATCCTAGGGCGTAACATCGGCACCCTCTCAAGAAATCGGGCCACTAGGATGGACCCAAGGCAAACTCCCTTATAATAGTGGACCAGCGGTGGTCAACTACCCCATCATCCTGCGAGTGTAGCATAAGCTCCCCAGCGAAATGCTCCCACTTGTTGGCCAACACTCTCCCCATCACCATCAACCATCCCGTATGATCCACTGCGTCGCCAGTGACCTATACACTCTCACAATCATCATTACAATGCAAAGATGCATAAGGGCACCCATCACCCCAATCCTCACCACAAAACCATACATGAATTCCTCTCCTGAACAATACGTCTATGCCAGGTCATCCAACTATCCATCCTCGGGTAACACAGGCTCCGTCGGTAGGGGCGTTCCCCAAAATGGGAGCCCGGTCAAAATACCGTCCTCCACTGCAGTGAAGGGAATTTGCTCTCCCCGCACTATGAAGCGGTGCAGGTCCGGACTCCACATCAAGATAAAGCTGCGGAGATACTCACAGCCCATATCAAGGGGCACTCAAATAAATTTAGTAGCCCACTGGCTGCCAAAGTCCTTTTATAAACCACTCAGTAACCACGACATCTAGCGGTAGGACCAATCGGCTCTACGCCAACCAATGCGACGCCGTGCACACATCTCACTGCACAAACACAAGCTGTCCTCATTGACCATGGACAATCAAAAACATCAAAAAGACATGTTTTATACTCATCAACCTTGCCTCCACGACGCAGTTTTTTAACCCACAGGCGCACACAAATGCACGCATGTCCACCTCACAGGCACATATCGCACTGTTCACTACGAAGCGCGTAGTGCGTACTTGTTCCAATACATGAAGCGCTCTCGGGCTCCTGCTCTGATTCGCACACATGTGTGCTTTGTTCAACGATAGGCGCTGCGTGGGTGCTTGTTACCGGTAGAAGCGAGCATCATCGCGCGGTACCGCGGCATCCCATGCGTCTATCCGATGGGCCGGTACACGTATGCGCACCTATTACCGGATCGCTCGTGCATGTGGGCCCACACCCCAAAAACTTACCTGCAATGCGGCCCCTCCCGTGCGACCCTTAAAATGAAATCCCTAATTCTATGCAGGATGATCAGACCAATAACTTGATGCTTGCGGGTCCTCAATTGGATGCCTTGTCCTCCCAGAATATCCAAATCCTCACAGTCTCTCGTCCAATCACTTTGGCAGGAAGTACAAATGAGGTGGCGATGTAGGCCCTACAACTATATATAGGGCGCTTGACTTCCACTCACCATTCCGGGGAGCCCAAGGTGTCCATTTCTTGATCCATCTTCAACCACGGGATGACATCCGAGTCATCTACATCACAAAGTCCCTAGGCCCTCTTTTCATCACAGGCCAGGCCACCATTTTTCATGCCACGATCCAGTGCGCGTCGCGTATTCCACTTATCAAATACATGCTCATATCTTCGATTCTCTTAGATAATGATGCATCGAGATTATTTGGTTTTCGTAATGCGTGGTACATGCTCATCCTACGCATTTGGCTTTGACCCCTTGGTATATACTCATCACTATGTAGTCCTTCCCTCGTATCGCTTACATTTCCGGACACACCCTCTAACATTTTCCTCTGGGATCCCCATTCCGTGCAGTACCCACCTCCATTTGCATCTTGGTCTTTGTCTTTTGGGAATTGCATTCTTACCCATATGGAGTTGTCCCATTCACTGGCACGCTTTGGCGCCGACCTCATGTTGTTTTTCAAAACCTTTAGGGATGGGAGTCTGATAGTCTTTCATCATGTCGCTAAGATCAATCACATACTCTTTCTCCTCATTTGCTAGCTTTCCCAATGGACTCTGGATATCTCCCGCGGTTCTATGATTGGGTTGCACCTCTGCAGTAGCATGAACCCGCCATTTCATCCACAATCCAGATCTAACTATCTGCAAATCTCCCTTCATTTCACCACCACCTCATGAAACCCACCCATGGGGCCCCCCACCCTTCATCAATTCTCTTTGAGCAAATTATGCCCTACACAAGCCAACCATATCTGCTTGGGGCACCCATTTAAATTTGTACACTTCCACCCAAATATTTGTTATTTATTGTACAAAGACCTTCATTTCCAGTCATTACATTACCTTTTCGTCGTCAACTTTGGTGACCTACTTCTTACGGTAGCACTTAGCCATGTCACCCTTGGTTTGGGAGCTACTTATCGTCCACCGCCGTTAGTCCATATCTTCGAGTACCCCATAGGCCATACCTCTGCCCTGCAATTTGTTCCACCTTGTCCCACCTCATGCAATTTATCCCTTGTCTTGTTGTCTCCCTGACACTCGACCTTGTTGAGCGGTTGCGACCACTTTTATCTCACACATACTCCAATCAAGGGAAATCTTTAGTCTTCCCACATCTTGACTTAGTCCATGTACCTCCTCCACTTCCTCACCTCACTTAGTAGATTTCATGAAGCCATTTTGCTTCTAGGAGTCACGTCCCCCCCTTTTAATACATTATCTGACCTTGATGATTTTCGGAAAGGGAAACAATATGTTGATTCTCATTATCCACTCAATGAACGATCTCGGATGGCCTGGGGTGAAACACCATTGCTCCTTGTTATCGTTGGCCCCCATAACATTCAGCGCCAACACTTTCTCATGTTACGATTGGTCTTACTTTGCGACTATTAGCGATTGGTTCTTTCATTTGCTAAAGACCTCTACTGAACTTGGTTGGGCTATCAATGCCCCCATAATCGGTGATACTTATTACCCCGATCACTTCCTACTATTCAGAGCATGTTCACTTGCAGAATTTTCTTCTACCTGTATCACAACCACCCCTAAGGGCACTGCAATTATCTACACAAACATACATTTTCAGTTACCTTCTCACATTTTGGTTACATGACATGGGCATGGGGCATGCCACCTCGTTTATTACCGCGGAACTGTTTTAGGTTGGGTTCTACCGGTTCCTTTGTCCCTCCAACGGATCACTCTGGACAATCACACTATTCTCTCTCTTACGACAACATTCTCAATAGAAGAAACATTGATGGATTTTTGGCTATACATATGCTCCTAACCTCATCCATCCCGAGGGAGCATACGTATCGCTGAAATTTCATCCATACATGGTTACAAGAATTCAGCATCATCAAGCGGTGATAAGAGCTATCCATGGACCCTAAATTAATACCAAGGGAATTTATAAAGGGTCAAAAACTAGCAAAGTGGTAGAAAAATTGGTAGGTCCTAGCTTAGCACATAGGTAAGATCAATGTATTCCGGATGTAATGAGTCCAATATTAATAAGACCTTTCAATAAAAATAGAATAAAAGTAGGATGTAAAGAAGACCTAATAGAATCTTAAGCTTCTAGAAGGATCTTCCTCTAGATCTTCTTTTTAGTATAAATAGAGGTCGGGGTATGAGAACCTAGCTTGGATATTATTGTAATGGTATTTCGATTGGAGGTTGCCCCCTCGAAGAGACTGTGAACATTATATCGATTCAAAAGTGCTATTTACATTTTGCTTCTTTCCATTATGAGATCATTTACATTGTATTGTGAAGATTATCTTTGGATATTTTCTTTGTTATTACATTTATTTCTAGCATTTTACGTTTACCATTATATTTTATATATCACGGTATCTCTTGCAAATTAATTGTCGAGCACTTTCCTTATGGCGGGGAATTTGTGGGTATTTTTTTTTTTTCGGTGAGGCATTATTCCGGTACGTCTTTAAGCCCGCAGAGATCTGTTGTTACGTGCATAAACACGTGGTTGAGAGATTCATACCGGGAAATACAAGTGGTTCTTAAAGCATGCGTTTGTTAGCCACCCTTATGAAAAACCTGATTTGGTACCCCTTTGGTGGTAGTGCATCAGACAACACATTATGCAGTGGCCTAGATTTCACGAAGCCCTCTGTAGATAAACCTATCGACGGCCGGACTGCTATAGTGTCGCAGAGAACTGACCTTTCGAGGAAGATGCTCTCTAGTACACGGGTAGTTGAGTGAATGCGGCTATAAGTGCGGTCTATCCTCCTTAGTTAGTGCCACGAGATATTGGACCGAGTACTACAGTTGGACCTAAACACTTATATCAGAGCTATAGCCTGGGGAAACCATACGTAGAACCTTTGAATACCCAACCCTTGGGGAAAACAAACAACAACATAAACAAATCAAGCCGTTGAGATCTATTAACCCGCTTGTCACAGCCGAGGGTTGCTAAGTGGAATACTCACGGTTGAAGTACGGGATTTGACCTTCGCATTCTTGGACAAGCATAACCACGAGGACCTATTCCATTAGATTCATCTCGCCGCCCTCATCCGCCACTCATATCATTTTTTGCAAAATTTACGACCCGCTTGGCACCCTTCCCCGGTTCACCCATTTTTTCACCATTATTTGAGACCTATTCCATTAGATTCATCTATTTTTCCATATCACTTTTTACCCATATCATTTTTCTGCAAAATTTCTGACCCCACCAGCTCCCTTTTTAGTTCACGCGTCATCATGGCCCATACCGTAACCAAGAACTAGAGTCTGGCTTCAACACCCTGCAACATGGTTTTGCGAGACCCAACAAGTGCAACAACTCAGTGATACCATTGCCTCATTGATGCCTCCGCTTGAATGCATCCGATCCGGTGGCGGTCTGCGATGCGCAATAGAATCAAATGAACTTGAATCTGTAGTTGTAGTAATCTGCACCAAACTCAAAATCTCAAAATCCCCTCTCGATGATGATGTACCTAAAAAGGCCAGGTGAAACTTCTTCCCATTCAACCACATCACTTTCAAAGGAATTTTATCGCCCCTTCGGGTGGATGTAACTAAATTGTTTCGGAACCCCCAGTTTGGTCGCCAATGGAACATTATTTCTCTCTCTACAACATTCGCGATGACTTGGCCAAACTCAGGTGTATTGGGTTTCTCCATCACCGATCAAGAGCGGCAATGGTTGTAATGGAGGAAACTTCAGATCAAGGATATATTGGCGGTTAATTTGTTTGTTTGGGCTTTATAGGCGGCACGGCCGGCACCAACCATTTGGGCGTTTGACCAAATTGAAGCAATCAAGCATAATAGAAGACTTCATAGATGCATTTGAGCATCTGTTACTGAGCGGGGGCATGGCCAGTGCTTTCTTCGAGAGTGCTTTATCGATTGGCCTCAAGGAGGAGGTTAGGGGCCCATGTCCTCATGGCTCGACCCTCGACTTCGGTGGAGGCTACCAAAATCTAGAGAAGCACAACAAGTTGTTTCCTCTCAAAGCGGTAAGCCTTCCTTTTTCAGGTACCCTAAACCCGATTAAACCCACTACTCCCTTGGCTCCTTAAAATCAAAAGGGCCGAGGTGAAATGGATGAGAACTCAAAGGACTCTGTTATAGCTGTGATGACAAATGTTTCCCAGACCACAAATGTAGACAAAAGCTCTTTATGGCCATCGAATATCCTCAGAGATGGCGATTAGTGACACTTCCCTTGTCCCTGAGTCACCCGAAACTTATGAAATAAACCCTCCTTCCGACCCTACTGCGGAAGAACCCATCATTTCCCTCAATGCTCTCACCCGATTCTCTACCTACAAACTCTCAAGCTAATCCCGGTTATATCCAAACCTTGAAGGTCATCATCTTGGTTGATAGTGGCTGACACCACAACTTTATTCATGTAGCCATGAGAGCTACCTGCTATATCCATCTTTGTTAATAATTTCCAAATCATGATTACCAATGGGTGGCTCTATGAAATGTGGAGGCTTGTGAAAATGTGCATCTCCAAATAGGTGACTACAACCTCAAATCCCATATGTTTTCTATTGACATGGGAGGCTAGCGACATTGTGTTGGGTGTGAATGGCTCGAACCTTGGGACCCATTCTCATGGACTTTCGAAATTTAAACATGCAATTTGACAAAGGCGGCAACAAACATAAATTTCAACGCATCAATGCTGGTTCACCTGAGATCATCAGTTCTCAACGCATGGAGAAATTGCTCAAAAGATCATTGGTGTCATGGCCCAGCTCCATGCCATTCAAATACAGGAGATCCCACAGGTACCCACAGAGACCTCCAAGCCCTCTTGTCTAAACATCAAGCCATCTTCTCCACTCCCCGAGGTCCCCTTCGAGGTGTCGCTGATCATTCCATTCCCCTTGTCCCGAGAATCCTTCCCACAGAATCGTCATGTCTCCACCCCTTTTGAAGTCGGTGAAAATGGTCGGAGACTCCCTTTCTTGCCCGAGTCATCCATCCCTAGATGCGAGTCCTTACTCCTCCCGGTCGTCATGGTACTAAAGAAGAAGGTTCTTAGCTTAAATGTGTCACGACTTAGTGCTCTCGATAAACTCATCATCAAGACCATTCCCATTAAGTCATTGATGACCTCACGGATATGTTGAGTGGTGCCAATTCTTCTTGACTTGATCTTTATGAGACTATCACAAGATCCGTGAAAGAGTCGACATTCCTAAGACATCCTTTTGCACTCACGAGGGCCACTCACGATTTTGGTCATGCCCTTTGGGTTTGTTAACTACCCCCTCCACCTTTCAGTACCTCATGAACCATGTCTTCCGCCCTTTTCTCGTCATTTGTCCTAGTTTTCTTTGATGATATATAGAGTCATATATAGCAAGACATGGAAATACCATCTAACTCATGTGGATCAAGTTTCTTAGCCTCCTCACTCGGCACATTTTCCTTAAGCAGGTCAAATGTGCTTTTGGTGCATCAGTGGGAATACTTGGGTCATCTAGTGGGCAAGGATGGCGTCGAGGTGGACTTAGAAAAGATTGAAGCTATGCAAGATTAGCGCACCCTAAGACTCTCAAAGCTTGCATGGATTTTTGGGCCTCCACAGTATTATCCCAGGAAGTTAGTCAAGAACTATGGAAAGATGCGGCACCTCTCCGGCTCTCCTTAAAAGAACTCTTTCTCTTGGACCCGGTATTTTGCTCAAGCTTTTCAAACTTTGAAGATGGCCATGTCTTGACACTCAGGTTCTGGCTCTCCCAGGCTTCACCAAGACATTTGTGTTGAAATGCGACACATCAGGGAAAGGAATTGTACGTCATGTATGCAAAGCGGTGGAATCTTTGGCCTTTACGTGCAAAAAACTCTTTGAAAAGAATCTGGGCAAAACCTATTTATGAAAAGAAATGTTGGCGATTATACATGCAGTTGAATTATGGCACCCTTATCTCTTGGAACCTTGATTCCAAATTAAAATAGACCATCAAAGCCTCAAATGACACTGCGGAACAACACATTTTCTCCTAGGAGCAACAAAAAATGGGTCATAGCTCTTTGGCTATGATTATGAGATCATTTACAAGAAGGGGAAAGACAATGTAATTGGCGGATGCATCCCGTAAATATGAAGGCGAAGGATCCTTTTTCTCTGTCCTTCATTGTACGTTAGGCATTTGTGCACGAGGAATGGTTGCAAGACCCCAAGAGTTCACATCTAATTCAACAACTAAAGAACAAGGCACAAACTCCCAGGGTACTCTTGGGTTTAGGATGATCTTCGATACAAAGGTGGCTTGTATTTAAGTAAACAATCAAGCTCAAATCCATGGTACTCTGAGGCTTCATGCTACACCCGCAGTGGAGCACTCCGGGTTCACCAAAAACATATGGCGAGTTAAGTTCCTTTTACGGGATGGTGTAAACGGGACATCAGAGTAAGTTCTAATGGATAGATGTGAGGTATGCCAAGCATATGAGGAGAAATAGTCAAATCTCGGGCCTCCGGCACATTTGATATTTGGAAGGATATATCTATGGATTTATTATAGGCTTACCCAAATCGGGGCTGGTAGATAATGGTGGTGGTGGATTGCCTTTCAAATATGCTCATTTTGTGCTCTACACCGCATTCATTTACTGCATCCACTGTGGCTAAAATTTTCATGGATCGGATCTTCAAGCTTCATGGCATGCCAAAACTCTATTGTTTCTGATCCGGGGCCAGCTTTCCCCACGAAACGAATTTTGGCAGAAGCTTTTCATTTTAAGCTACAAGGCACACAATTGCATCTCATCGACCTTTCATCCCCCAGACCGGATGGTCAAATGGAAGTGATCAACAAGTGTTTGGGGAAACCTGCTCGAGTGCTTTGCATCCCGGAAAAACAAACCGATTGAGCTCAATGGCTACCACTCGTCGAATGGTGGTGCAACAATACATACCATACAGCCACTCGCATGACTCCTTGCAGGCGGTGTATGTGAATGAGAAATACCGTCCCAGTTCTCTCATATTTCAAGGGTACCTGAAGGTCGGTGGTCGACCAAACACTTCACGGTCGGGAGGGATATCCAGCCCGATACCCATAAAGAGGAACTTGGTCATGGCCGAACAAAATGAAACCTTGAAGCATATCAAGGTGCATTTCCGGAGCGATCAATTTGTAGAAGGGGATCAAGTGTTTATTCAAATGCAACCAACCGTAAAACTTCCCTCGGTCGAGGCAATGTCGGAAGCTAGCACCAAATTTTATGGCCATTACATAGTTCATGGCGTATAGGACAAGTTGCATATCAGTTAGCTCTTCGGTTAATTGAAGCTACATCCACATTTTCATGTTTTCTGCTTAAAAGAAGGTGTGTAGTTGGAACGGGTGCCAACTTCAAATAACCTTCCTGAGTTAGGCTGAAGAAGGATCCATTGCTTCTAACGAAGCATTTTGGACCCGGAGAGATGGCTGCGTCAAAGAACCATCAAGGAAGTGCTAGTGAGGTGGAAGATATGACTCCGGTGATGCCATGGGGACAGGCTACCAAATTACTGCGGTTCCCGTAGGCGCTGGGGACAAGGCATTTTAAGAAGTGTACATGTTAAGTTCTAACCGCTTTATGGGTAGATCAATGTATTGGATGTAATAAAGGTCAATATTAATAAGACCTTTCAATAAAATAGAATAAGGCGGATGTAAGAAGACTAATAGAAGCTTCCTCTTGAAGGATCTTCCTCTAGATACTTCTTTTAGTATAAATAGAATTGAGGGTATGAGAACCCTATCTTGGATATTATTGTAATAGAAACCTACTCTGTTGGAGGTTTCCCCCTCGAGGAAGAGGCACAGCGAACATTCCTATGATTGAAGTGCTATTTACATTTGCTATTTCATGAATCATTTATGTGTATTGTGAAAATTATGATGGATATTTCTTGTTATTACTGTTATTTCCATATTATTGTAATAGAGCACTGCTCGATTGGAGGTTGCCCCCTCGAAGAGGCCTGTGAACATTTCTATCTGATTCAAAGTGCTATTTCTGTTGCTATTTCATGAATCATTTATGTGTATTGTGAAGATTATGCTGGATATTTTACTGTTATTCTGTTATTTCTAGCAGTTCGTTTATGTTCTGCATATTTTATATATCTGGTATCTTGCAAAAATTGAAGGGTTCTATGAAGACACTAGGTGCATGCACACATGCACGGAACAGGAACGCAAAAAGCGCACACATGCGCATGATGCACGACTGTTATCGCAAAAAGCCACGCACCTGCTAAACGACGCATTTATGAGAGTGGTCGGCCTCCCATCCACTTATGGTTCAGCTCCCAAGCTGATTTGACCCTCAAATCTGGACTGGATTCAACTGGATGGCTGGTCAAAGACCTAGAAATGCCCTAATTAGCCTATTTTCACACTACAAAGCAGTTAAAAAATAGCTCAAAGGAATGCTATAAAAAGACCATGGATGCACCTCATTTTTCAAGGAATTCAAAGTAATGTTATGCTGCCTCTATTATCTTGAGGACTCCATCCTTGTCAAGAGCATATTTGCACCATTTCATTGGGCAATCCATCTCACCCATTGAGTGGATTTGTAAAGAGTTCTTTCATCATTTTCAATTTTTCTTTGTTGTAAGAAGAGCTAGCTAGTGGGGGTCCAAGAGCCCTCCCTTGGAGGAAGAAGGGACTCATAGTCCCCTT